>JAOANR010000015.1:24582508-24617532 GCA_030278955.1 Hygrophila difformis | reverse complement strand
GGGCTGAGAAATGGCAAGAATTTATTCTATCATAACTTGGCACATTTTTTATTTAAAATTTATGATCATCATCATTTCTTCTTTCTTTCTTTTGCTTTTCTTTTGCATGACATTAGACTAAGTCTAATTTGCTTTGTCATTTGCAAAAATTTATTTATTATATATATATTTTTTTTTTGGTGAATCGGCTCATAGCATTACCGATTAATACATTTTTTATGATCACAAATTTAATGCCTTGATAAAATTTATTCTTACACACTTGGGTTTAAATATTTTGGTCTTTTTGAAGGCTAGGAAAAATATAGTGGGCTTCAAAGAAAAATTAGGCTTAAAGGCTCAAAGTGGTTAACCCTAAAGGGAGGATATTTCTGGGTTTGGATTTCAAACGAAGGCCAAAACTTTGGTTTTCTAAGTGCCTCGATCATATGCTCGATTTCGGGAGTATGACATGGTTTTGAATCGGTCCCAATTGCAAGTTCTAGTTTCCTTTAATCAAAATGATTCACACATCAAAGGAATAAATGAGTAAAAGTGACTCATGGCTCAAATCTCACAAGGTTGGATTGATTCATGTCATACAATATTCTCAAATTTAATCAAAGCATAATCCCAACACTTTATTCAATCAAAATCTCTAACAAGCAGATTTATTACCCAATAAGCTGATCGCATCATTAAATTTTTATAGCGCAAAACCTTAGGAATCCATGTCATGCATGTTCTCAATTATATTATCCCAATTTAAAAGTTTGAAAATTTAATCACAAGCCTAAATTCAACACGTGAATTTAGAACAGGTTTATGCACATTTTTGCTGGTTATTTAATTTAAAGCAATAAAAAGGCACTGCTGACATATGGAGTATGTCAACAGCATATTTTGGGCCTGACAGTCACTTATTCATCTCGGACTGTCAGACATCTTTTCAAAGGAAGCAAATAAAAATTGCTGCGGATCTCAAACTTGAGTGCCATTCGTGGAAAGCAATAAATTACATCAGCTTCAAGAGATTCCTATGCAGTTAGTACGAACCTGCATACAAAAGAGGAAATCCCTTATATGATGCCTACACTAGAACTTAAATAAGATAAAACATTTCAGAATTCACCCTTCTTCTCTTAGAGCATGTATCTGAGCCAGTGGATGTAGCTGGTCAGCTCACAGCGCAGGCACCAGCCATTATGGTCTCTCAGGGGTTCATGCATTCTTGTGCAGTAGACCCGGGGTGGTTGATTTGCAAATAGGTAGGGAGTGTCCGGATCGTCCGACATCCATGAGAGAGTGTTGGCGGACGTGTAGTTCAGGACCGATCGATCGGTCACCATTCTCTCTATCATTCTGATCCCCTGATTAACTTGGCCTTCATCCAGCTTGCTCATGAGCATCAGTCCATGGGTGAAGAATGACGCTTTGTGATTGTCTTCGATGCCTGGCCGCAGCAGTTCGCAGGCTCGCTCCTCATCCTCTTCTGCAAATGCCAGGAGTGCTGGAACAATTTGGAGGTTGAAGTTTCCAGCCTCCGTGCATGTGTGCAAAAATCTCTCTTTCTGCCACCGTATCCTCCCTTGCCACTGCCTCACCCTTGCAGTATCCAGCTCGCATCGCTTATACACGATGGCGAGATTTCCTGCATCCCTGAGCTTTTTGCATGTCTCTTGTGCAGTGAACACTTCCCTGATTTCATCCTCTCCTATTCGGGAGAGGATTTCACCTAGGAGCTCTAGTGGTAAGCCAAGCAGCTGGGTTCCCTCGGGTGCAGGATCCGGGATAGGAAGATTGCCCCTGAAAAGATAAGAAGTGATGAATTCAATTTTTATATTTTCCTCAGAAATTATTCAAGTTCAGAAACCAACATCCTCACATTTAGAGTTTTGCTCTAAATGTGAGATTATTAAGTTTCTGACTTGAATTTATTATAAAGCATAAGTAAAATATATTTTTGTGAAGAGATAGGGGTCATTGGGCCCCTATATATTTTTAATGGGCAATCTGGCCCAAAAGTTTGATTTTTCAATATTATTAAACAAGTTCGAGAAACTTGTTGAAAATGGAATGAAATGGATGCTGGAGATGGAATGCTCGAATTTTTGGAATGTGCAGTGGAGGCGTGGCGACATGGATCTGCTATTCTTGGACTGCCCGGACTGTCTTGGACAGTTAAAGCATCCAAAAATTTGCAAACACTATTTTTAATTTTTAAAGGGTTGACTTGTTTTATTTAAGGAAAGTGGGGTGTGAGTGGTCCCATTTGGATTTTTGAAAAGGATAGCAGTTGGGTGACAAAAATACTGCTATTTACTCACACTATAGTTCCATTGGGAACAAAAAGAACACAAGTCAAGTAAAACCTATCAACTATTTTTGTCTTTTTCCAAAAGGTCACTTTTATTAAAAAGTGGAAGTCTCCTATTGGATGTTTGTACCATGTTTCCATAAACAAACAAACAATTATTCCCACAAGTTTGTAACATGTGGAAACAAATATGCCAAAGAGATCTTTCCACTTTAATGTTCCAAGATAACACTGCAGAAACATTTATTTCAAAATCAAAAACAAAGCTAAACAAGAAAATTAAACATTCAACCCTAAAACTCAAAGTAGAAAAACCAACAACATCATGGTGCTCAAACAACACCCCAACATTCATCAGTTTGTTCTTTCAAGATTAAGGCTTTCAAAAATTTTAACCCTTGACAGTTTTAAAACAGGTTCTTTAAAGATCCAAAAAGATCTCAAAACAATGCTCAAAACCGAGAGCACTCACAACCTTAAAAACAGAGAAACACAAGTGCACACAAACCACATTATGTTCTTCTCAAAACCAAAATAAAGGTAAAAGAACAAGGGAGATGGGAGGAGCCATGAACAGGAGGAAAAATGGGATTTTACCCTGCCCTCCATGGTTCAGGTTGGGGTAAGGGTCCCAAGTTTGGAAGGATCCTATAAAATCTGTCCATAGTTTCCCTTTGAAAAAGGATGGTTGAGTGCGAAGAACACGGTGGTGTTCGTTCGGGAGAGAGAAGAGGGAACAGGAGAAGTTGGAGAGACGAGTGAAAAAGAGGAGAAAGCAGGGAAAGGAGGTGAGGAGGGAGGGGGGGTTTAAATACTGAAGACGCTGGTCGCGGAACCCCAGACCGTGTCGCGGAACAGGGTTCCTCGACCAGGGCCTAGCGACATTAGACATGTCGCGGAATTGGAGTCCGGTCGCGGGGCCATGGCCTCGCGACAGGGGTATCGCGACCGAGTTCTGTAGAGGAAAAAGTCAACGCAGGAAGGTGTCGCGGAATTGGAGTCCGGTCGCGAGGCAGTGGCCCGCGACAGGGGTTCCGCGACAGCGTCAGTAGGAGTTAGATGCAAGTGTGTCGTGGGACCACGCCTGGTCGCGGAGCATTGCTTCGCGACACAGTGGTTGCTTCGCGACACAAAATTTTTAAATTTTCAAATTTTTCGTGGTACGGGCCCGAGCGTGGTATTGGACCTGAATCCACTTTATTTGATTTGGACCTGAATGAACTTGGTCCAAATAAATTCAAAATAATGGGCTGAAATCAGAGAAGGATCCACTTGCCCAATTTAGGTTGGATTAATTCCATTTGTTTGCAAAAATTATTCCGGATTTAAGTTGCTTCAAATTCCGGAAATATTTTCTTGAACTTGTGGAATTAATCCAACCAAGAACCTGGTTTTCCGTGTTACTTTTCTGCTCCTCTTTTTGATGGTTCCGAACTTTCTGCAAGACAGGTAAATAAAACGCATTAGATTTTCTCCAAATATCAACATCATCACATTTAGAGTCTTAGTACTCTAAATGTTTAATTTATTTTTGGGTACTCTCCTGTTATGAAAATAATATACTATATATATATGAAATGAAATTTTTGTGTTTTTAATGCTGTCTCTTATTAGGTGTAAGCCGGGTCTGCCACTGCTTGGCTTTCTTTCTCCGGATCGAACTGTCCGAGGTACTCCTTTAATCGATGTCCATTCACCACTATGTTGCCCTTGTCAGTTCGGATCCTGACGGCTCCATTTTGAAACACTTCTAACACTTCATGTGGTCCTTCCCATCTGGATTTAAGCTTTCCAGGGAACAGCTTCAACCTAGAATTGAACAATAATACATTCTGACCAACATAAAAGTGTTTATGCTTAATCCGGCGATCGTGTAACTTCTGGGTCCGCTCCTTATAAATTCGAGAGCTTTCATAAGCTAATGCTCGTATTTCCTCAATTTCAATGAGGTCCAACTTGCGTTTGCTCTGAGCAACTTTCGGATCGAAGTTGAGCGTCTTAACGGCCCAGTAAGCTTTATGCTCTAGCTCTACAGGCAAATGACAGGCTTTTCCGAAGACAAGTCTGTAAGGAGACATCCCAATGGGAGTCTTATATGCTGTGCGGTATGCCCATAGAGAATCATTGAGCTTACGTACTCAATCCTTACGGGTTATCCCGACAGTGGCTTCGAGTATGTGTTTGATTTCGCGATTGGATACTTCGACTTGACCACTAGTCCGGGGATGATAAGGCGTGCCTATCTTATGGAGGATTCCATTTTTACTCATTAAAGTTTCAAAAGCTTTATTAATAAAGTGTGTTCCTCCATCAGATATCACCACCCTGGGTATGCCAAATCTACTGAAAATGTTGTTCTTGAGGAACTTGATGACTTGGCTACCATCATTGGTCGATAATGCGACAGCCTCGACCCATTTGGACACGTAATCCACAACTACCAAGATATAGTAGTTTCCACCAGATGGTGGAAACGGTCCCATGAAGTCAATGCCCCATACATCGAAAATCTCAAGTGTGAGAATTCCCTTTTGAGGCATCTCATCCCTCTTGGAGAGGTTTCCTAATCTTTGGCATTTGTCGCAACCTTTCACAAATGTCCTGCAGTCCTCATAGATGTGAGGCCAATAAAATCCACATTCGAGGACCTTGTGGGCCGTTCGAGCGGGACTGTGGTGACCTCCATATTCTGATTCATGGCATTTTCTGACATTTGATAGGCTTCATGCTCGGTCACACATCGCCTGATTATTGAATCGGCGCAGTGTTTGAAGAGATAAGGTTCTTCCCAGAAGTAATTTAATACATCTCGATTGAACTTATTCTTCTGATGATAGTTCGAAAACTGTGGGGTTATTCCGCACGCCAAGAAGTTAGCGATGTCGGAAAACCATGGACAAGCTTGATCGTGCAAGTGTAATGCGAACAACTGTTCGTCCGGGAACTCTTCGTTAACGGCTTTTTCCTTTTTATCATTTTCTAATCGAGATAAGTGGTCAGCAGCACCATTATCTCGACCTCGCCTATCTTTTATTATGATGTCGAATTCTTGCAACAGAAGTACCCACCTGATTAATCGAGGTTTTGCATCTTGTTTGCTAAACAATTATCTCAATGCAGAATGATCGGTGTATACTATAGTCTTCGTACCTATAAGGTACTGTCTGAATTTGTCAAACGCGAAGATTACAGCATACATTTCTTTCTCCGTTGTGGTGTAGTTAACTTGGGCCTCATTCAGGGCATGACTTGCGTAATGAATTACGCAGTGTCTCCCGTCCTTATGTTGCCCGAGTACTGCACCTACGGCGAGACCACTAGCATCGCACATTACCTCGAAAGGTATTGACCAATCGGGTGGTTGCACTATCGGTGCAGAAACCAACATCTTCTTGAGCGTGTCAAAGGCTTGGACACACGCTTCATTTATTAAGAAAGAATTTTCTTTACAAAGCAGATTAGTGAGCGGCTTGGCAATTTTAGAGAAATCCTTATTGAATCTCCGATAAAAACCGGCATGCCCTAAGAAGCTCCTTACTGATTTGATCGAGTTAGGAAGAGGGAGATTGGAAATGATCGAAACTTTGGCTGGATCAACCTCAATACCTGCACGAGAAATGCGATGACCTAACACTATGCCCTCAGTGACCATAAAATGACACTTTTCCCAATTTAAAACAAGGTAGTGTCCTCACACCTCTTAAATCTTGCAAGATTGGTCAAACAATCTTCAAATGTATCTCCATATACAGAGAAGTCATCCATGAAGACCTCAATGCATTTTTCGATAAATTCAGAGAATATAGACATCATGCATATTTGAAAAGTAGCAGGTGCATTGCAAAGACCGAATGGCATGCGCCTGTAGACAAAAGTGCCATAAGGGCAAGTAAAAGTTGTTTTTTCATGGTCTTCGCTTGAAATAACAATCTGATTATACCCAGAATAACCATCCAAAAAGCAATAAAATTCTCTCCCTGCCAACCTCTCAAGCATTTGATCAATAAATGGCAATGGAAAATGGTCCTTGCGGGTGGCCTCATTCAGTTTCCGGTAGTCGATACAAACTCTCCATCCGGTCACTGGCCTGGTTGCAACCTCTTCTCCTTGCTCATTCTTGGTTATGCACATCCCTCCTCGTTTTGGCACGACCTGCACTGGGCTAACCCATTTGCTGTCAAAAATAGGATAGATTATACCAGCATCTAAGAGCTTGATAACCTCCTTTCTTACCACTTCTTGCATGAGGGGGTTCAAACGCCTCTGAGGCTGACGGGAGGGTTTATACTCTTCTTCCATTAGAATCCTGTGCATGCAAATAGAAGGGCTTATTCCTTTTATATCAGAAATGGTCCAACCTATTGCATGTACATGTTTCTTGAGAACGACCACCAGAGCATTTTCTTGCTCTTGGGAGAGCTTAGCCGAAACAATCACAGGTAATTTTTTATGTTCTGCGAGAAACGCGTACTTGAGATGATCGGGTAATGTTTTAAGTTCAAGCTCTGGCGGACATTCAACGGAAGGGAGTAATTTGCGAGAAATGGGTAGTGGGAGATCAGATTTACCTTCGGGACCCTGCATCAGTACAGGGCCCTCCTCTTCCTCCTCGGTGCCATCATTCTCCTGTGCAGTGAAATCAGCTCCGTCATATGCTTCAAGGTCCCCGGAGTCGGGATCCTCAAATTGGACGGTGCTGCACTGTTCCTTTGGCTCAGCACCAGCAGGCATCAGTACCTGCTTTGAAGATTCATACAGCATCATTTCATCATTGTTTCCAGAGTCTAGCTCTTTCCTAACTATTACATCATCAAAAGAAAAACAAGAACTGTCGTTCGGGAATCTCTGCAGTTTCTCCATGTCGAAGATGACTTCATCCCCATCAATGCGGAGTGTCACCCTTCCGGACTTAGCATCAATCAGTGCTCCGCCTGTGGCCAAGAACGGCCTGCCTAAGATGAGAGGCATGTCGGAGTCCACCTCGATGTCCAGAATGATGAAGTCCACTGGAAATGGAGTACTGCCAGCTTTGATTATCACATCTTTCAAGATCCCGATTGGTTTTGTAATTGACCTATCTGCAAGCTGGAGCCTCATTTTGACCGGTTCAACTACTCCAAGCTTAAGACGTTTAACCATGGTCAATGGCATAACGTTAATGCTGGAGCCAAGGTCACACAACCCTTTTCCGGCGTTGTTCTGGCCTATCCGAATTGGCAATGTATAACACCCGGGTCTTCTTTCTTCTCTGGCAGCTTCTTCTGAATGATAGCACTGCAAGTGCTGTTGAGTACCACCAATTCATCCTGCTCAACCTATCTCTTTCCTGAAATCATTTCTTTCAAGAACTTAGCATAGACTGGCATTTCAGAGATCATTTCAATCAAAGGAATGGTAATCTCAACTTCCCGCAGTCTTTTCAGAAATTTTTCAAACTTCAGATCTTGTTGCTTATTTTTAAGTCTAGCCGGGTAAGGAACCCTAAGCATGAACTTGTTTTTATTATCAAGTTTTGGTGGTAGATGGTTAGAGGTTGTACCTTCACCATTACCGTTTTCTGTTTCTGCCGTTTCTTTTGCAGCGTCAGTCTGCTGTTCGGCCTCCTTTTGTTCATCCATTGCTCCCTCATCAGCATTGTCAACATCATCATCATCTTCCTCATGAGTGTTTCCAGTATCCGCTCCCCTTGGTCCAGCCAGTGTCTTCCCAGATTTCAAGGTTATTGCTTTGCATTGCGGGTTCTTTTCCGCAGTGCTTGGCAACGTCCCTTTATCCCTTTTCTGCATTTCATTAGCCATCTGAGTAACTTGGGTCTCCACATTTCTGATAGAGGCCTGCAGCTGAGTGTTAATCTCCATCTGGCTGGTGATAAAATTAGTCATCAAATTCTCCAGCCTTGAAGGAGGCTTTTGATTTTGATTCTGATTTTGGTTTTGCTTCCATTGGCCTTGGTTTGGAATGAATTGAGGCTGGAAATTTTGGGGCTGAAAGTTTTGAAAGTTCAGGGTAGGCTGTTGGAAATTTTGAGGAGGTGTCTGTTGGATCTGGATCTGGGGTTGGAAACCTGGGTTCTGAAAATTCTGCCCCCTGTTCTGATTGAATCCTTGGTTCTGCTGAGGATTGAATTGCTGCTGTTGTGGTTTGTTCAAGAGGTGGGAATTAAGGGCATTGTTGTTTGAGTATGACAAGTTTGGGTGTCTATTTGGGAAAGCCCCTGCATAGTTACAAGCTTTCAGCTGCAATCTGTTCGCATGTATCAGTTGCGTGAGCACCTTGACACAGTCCACAAATCACATCTGTTTGCTGTCCTTGAGTAGAGCTCCCAGCACCCTGATTAACAGACAATGCTGCCACCTGCTCTTGAAGCTTTTCGATATCTGATTTTTCTGCTGTACCTACAGCACACAAACCACGAGGGGGAGGGGAATTAACATCATCAGTTAGAACAGATCTGTTTACACTCATTGCTTCAATCTTGGCCCATGCTTGATCCATTGGAATGTATAGCAGGTGTTGACCGCCGGCAGCATCAAGCATGTTTTTCCATGCTGGGGTCAAACCGCTATAGAACTTTCTCAATTTCTCCCAATCATGGAAACCATGCTGGGGACATTTCCTGAGCAAGTTGAAGAACTGTTCCTTTGCGTCATACAGGGACTCGTCCGGCTTCATCTTGAATTCCGCAATCTTAGAGCGGCATTCATCTACCTTGGACTCCGGGAAGTATTTCGTCAGGAAATTTCTGATCACGTCCTCCCATGTGGACTTCTGATTCACGAGCAGTGATTTGTACCATGTTCGTGCTCCGCTAGTCAGAGAGAAAGGAAACAGCCTTAATCGAATGGTGTTAGCGGATACGTTCTGGTTCTTGATAGTATCACATAATTCTAGGAAAGTCTGCAGATGATCATGGGGATCTTCATGACTTGCCCCTGCGAACTGGTTGCTCTGAACAAGATTGATGAGGGCTTGGCTTTAATTCGAAATTCCTGGCCAAGAATGGAGCTTGTCCAGGAATGTTCAAATATGGCTCTAAGATTGGCTGCATGTAGTCAGCGGCTGCTGCTTGTTGATTGTTCTCAACCCCTCCTTGATATTGATGTGGGTAGTAGTTCTGATGCATATAATAGTTCCTCGGATCATTGAAGTCATTAGGATTCGGGGGATTCTGATGGGGGTTCTGGTACTGCTGATTTTGCTGGTTTTGGAAGTTTTGGTGGTTTTGGTTATTTGGTGGGTTTTGAGGGTTCGGGTTGGGAGGAGGTGCCTCGAAGTGTTGCTGTTCAATGTTTGGTGGGTTCCCGCCTCCCTGTATGATCTGAGGAGGGGGATCATCCAAATCATCGTTATCAGCATCCTCGGGGTCTTTCTCAATGTTATGAAGTGGTGGATTGGGTGGGATGATTGGAGGAAGGTCAGGGTTTGCCATATCGGATATGTCGCTACTGTGCTTGGTGAAAGTAGTGCCTGTCTTTCCCGTTCCCGTCTTCGTTTAGTCTCCGCCCTAAGACGTCGAGCTGTCTTTTCTATCTCTGCGTTGTACGGGATTTCGGCTGGCGTCTGCTTCCTCCTTTGCATAGAACAACGGCTTCAATACTGACGGTACCTGTACAATCCCCAGGTTAGAATTGGTTTTGAAGGTAGATATTTATATTTATATGTATAAGCTAACTAGGAGCAATGAGGAATGTAATTCTCTAATAAAACGGCGCTGCATCCTCCCCGGCAACGGCGCCATGAAACTTTTGACAATTTCCGCACACGAGTATTTTCTAAAATATCCATATTAAATTTATTAAATGAAAAGAGTTATGATTCATAGGAAATGGGTTTAAGGATATATTTCACTTTTTATTACTCATGAGGGGAAACTTTGAGTTCAAACGGCGTTATGGACCTCCCCGGCATGAAACTTTTGACAATTTCGTACCTTGAAGATCCTTGCCATGAAACTTTTGACAAGTTCCCACTTCATGAATATTTTCTGAAAAATCATAATCCTGATGTTCAATTTTATTTAATGAAACCAATTATGAAGATGGCGTTGGGATTAGGGATATATTTATAGGTTGTCACGTTTTTATTACTCGTGTTAAGAAACAGTGGCCCGAAAGCGCACGATGTCAAAAATTGCAGTAATTTATAGTAAGACCGGATCGTTCACTGGAGGATGTGCGATGGAAGCAGGGCCCACGTCGTTTTATTAGATTTTCCATTTGTATTGCTCCAATTGGTTTGAAAAATGATTATCATCTACTGACTGAATTTAAACTAAAGTACAAAAGCGTTTAAATCTATTCTACAACGCACATAAATTCTATTTTAGAAAGCGGGTAAAATTATTCTAAGGATGCGATAAACATTATCTATAAAAGCAATGAAAATTTACACTATGCTAGCTATGAAGCTGATTCACAGTGTAGACAGAAGGGACAGGAAGAAAAGAATAAAAATTGGACAAGATTTAGATAAGGCAGTATTAAACTTCCATTTTTATACACAGATCTTTGCTTGGGATGATCCTGTCAGATAGCTAATTCTCATTCTCTCAGTACTGCGTTCCCTTTAACAGACAGCTACTTATAGTATGAGTTTACATGTTCTTAAGACTGCAATTTCTAAGATACCACAGATTTGTAACTGCCCTGGCCTGGGTATGTTACTTCATCTGTGGTGGATAAGCAACACCTGCCAAATCATTTATTGAAATGTCAAGTACTACTATCATTCTCCCATGTCACACCCAAAGATTCTAATCAAGCCCTGAACTATCCCTTAACTATCAATCCTAGTAGCAGTTACACAACTCTCACTACAACCGAGTTACCTCTAACGAAAGCGTTTAAAAGAAAGCGGTAACGAAAGCATTTAAAGTCCTATCACTCGGAGGTTTTGAAGGTCTGACCCTGGTAGTAAAAGACAGCTCCCCATCAGAATGAAGGAGTATGGATCAAGAATTCCCTGGTTCTCAGTGAACTACTCGTGTGTTCACTTCCTTCCGGGTGGTTATGAGATAGAAACTAATGAAATGAACTAATAAATTAGTTCATTCCGGATGCCCTCACTCAGAACTCAAGAATAGGCTTTGGCGAAAGAGGATAGTAGTTGAAAGAAAACTCAACCCTATCTTAGAAAATAACCAAGGCCTGGATGTTGTTCCTCTAAAATTAATTACTGCACTGTATTTGAGTCCAAGTGGACCCCATCTTGGTGTAATATTTAATCTCAGATTCCCAACAAACAGCAATTTCGGAAAATAATAAGTCTGAAAACCATTCCCTAAACAGGTACTAGACACTCAATTAAAACACAGATCCTTTCAGTCTAGATGAGACCTAATTGTTGACTCTGCTTCTAATTTCCCAAAATCAACCCTTGACAAAATATGAATTAGTCACAACTGAAGAATTTATCCCTTACTCAGATCCAGATTTTATGAAGGAGTTTTTATCGGGAATTTAATATGCAATATCTGTTTAAAATCTAGACTTCTATTGTCCAAGGGAAGGATCCCAAAATATTATAGACCACAGTAGTACATAATATTATCATGCATAATAATATATAGAAGTGTAAAATGAATTGACCCAAAATATAGAGGCGGGTCTAGACAAAAGGCGGGACACAAATATGGAGTGGTCAAAGAACCAAAGTAATGGCAGAGTAATCGGGTGGACTGTAAACATCTACTGTCCAATTTCCCAATTACTCGGATGGAGCGAATTTAGACAGGTGAAACCCTAAAGTGGCAGTGTCGCTACCAGTTGGGCCTCTACTGTCTGTGAATTCAGAAGAAAACCTACATGCTTCTTCTCTGCAGTGCTTATCAGCTAATGTTGACAGACATTAGCAGAGTTATACTGCAGATTGGAATTTGGGTTTGGAAATTAAGATAAATAGAATGAAACTGTATCCAGATAGGAATCAGCTGAGCAGCTATTATAACCCCGGATGGGTGAACCGCCAAGGCTTCCACCGACTGCTATCCAGACCATGCAAAATAACACTTAGCAACTAATACCCAGAATACGAGCTAGTTATCCGTGAGGGAATACCCGCCAACATTAGTCTGATGTATTCCTTACTAATTGTTACACACACTACGCAAAAGACAAGAGTAAAGTAAAATAAAATAAAGAGAAGAACTTGGATGAGAGACATTGGTTTCTCATGCAAGGTTATGGAATTAATCCATAACTGATAGCTTAAATAATCCCTCCTACCATAATTGATTACAGTCCGGATTATCTGTTTAAGGTATCATGGTTTGTTTATAGAAAAATGTTTTAGTGGCAATTGAACAAAGATCCTTTAACCATAATAATTAGTGATTTAATCATTGCTAATTACAATCATTAACCATTAATGATTAGAGGGTTCAATTAATTAAGTGATGGGAAATGGAGAATCAAAATTTTGGCAGCATAACGCCTTATATTGCAATTCTGGGATATTACATCTTAATCCGTGGGATTAAGATGTGAGTGCTTGCAATATAATAAGGGTCAAGAAGTCAGAATTTTTAGGATTAAATAGAAGAGGAGATTCTGTCTAAATACCATAAATTGTGTCATGAGCCGAGACTCGCGACATGGGTACCTCAACAGATTTTCAGAAATTTTGGCAGAGTTTCACCTTGTGTCGCTAAGCAAGGGTTGAGTCGCGGACCGTGGGTCCGCGACAGGAGTTTAGTGACACAAGATTTTCTGAAAAATTTCTAAGTGTTTTGGCTCCCAGTCGCTAATCTGGAAATTGAGTCGCGGACCGTGGGTCCGCGACAGGGTGTTTAGCGACTGGGTTTTTTAAAATATTCACAAGGCATAATTTTCTGTCTCGGAATAAAAAGTGAGTCGCGGACCGTGGGTCTGCGACAGGGGTGTTCCGCGACAAGAGCCATGCAGAGAAAAATAGCAAAACTTTGGGTCCGTGGTCGCTAAGCAGGGGTTGTGTCGCGGACCGTGGGTCCGCGACAGGAATGCCTCGCGACCGAGGGTTTTCAAAATATTGAGACAAGTGTCCCTAAACATCCATGTCGCGGAACAGCCTCCTTGTCGATAAACGTGGCCTAGCGACAGGGGTCGGTTAGCGGCATGGGTGGTTCAGGACACAAGTCAGTAAAATCAGATTTGAACAGTGGCATGCAAACAGCGTGATCTCACCCTATTTCGGATTAAAAAGCTATTCTAAACCAAAAGCAACCAAACAACATTTAAAATAACAAGAACATGCTGGAATAGAAATAAACCTATCTAGAACAATATTTAAAATAAAGCAACATCCTAATCTAGGGTTTAATCACACGCATACATGACATCATCTATAAAATGAGAACAGGAAGCATAATAAAGGGAAATGGGGTCAAATGACCCCAAAAAGAAAAATGAAAGCATAAAATCCATGGGGTGTGAGACCCATTTCATGATTTGGGACACATTTGGTGAATATTTTTCCATATTATTAAATGCGTATGTAAATACCCATGATTTGGGTATTACAAAACCCTAGAAACAAAGTTTGAAAAGGAATTAACATATTAAACTGGCTAGCTAGGCTACTGGGAACATAAAATAAAAAGATAAATAACCTACATTAAGCTAAACTAGGGCAGAAAATTAAATAATACAAAAAATTAAAACTAAACTAAACTACCTAGGGAGAATCCTCCAAACTGTCTTCAAGAATGATTTCCTAATTCTTCTCCAACACACTGAGCTCATGGGGGTCTCTTCATATTTATAGAAGTGGAACCCTAGGCCCATGGGCTTAATCTGAGGCCCACTGTGTCTCAAGACATCACACACATCACACTGTGTCGCGGAACATCACTGCATGTGGTAAGGCTTCTCGACTGGGTCTTGGGTCTCTATTGGTGCGTCTGTGTCGCTAATCAGGCCTGTGTCGCTAAGCCATGGACCTCGACTTGTGCCTAGCGACGCAGCCTATCTGGACTGGTCTCTTCTTCATGCTACATGCTGTGTCGCTAAGCCATGGACCGCGACGAAGGAGCTTCCGCGACCGGGTGCTCCAGGACTGGGCTGAATGGGCCAGATGGGCCGAAATTGTTCTTTTTGTGGGCTTTTCTTTCTTTTCCCCATCTTTTTCATTCATTTTTCTTTTCTTTTCTTTTTCTCATGTTTTTGGATTTTTCTGACATAAATATGTAATAAAATTACATAAATATGTAATAAAATTACATATTTATGCATTTTTAATACCAGCTTATTATTTTTACAATTATGCATAAATCAGTCCAATTCAACTGTTTTCTTATTTAATATAAGACCGGAATGCGGTCAAATGCCCGTTTTAGACACGGAAATGGATTGAAAATATTGGTCGTTTCTGGCCATTATCAACATCCTCACATTTAATACTGATCGTCCCCGAGCAGTCAGAGTCAATGTTCTAAAGAACACGGGCTCTGCATATTCAATTCATTTTCGTGGCTTCATAAATCACATTCTTTTTAGATTGGGATAAGACAATAAAAAACTACAAGTATTAAATTCCCTTGATTGCAGTGTTTAATGAAATGATATTTGCTCACTACATCGGGCCTACAAATCAAACATTATTATCAACCCTTCATGAACATCATGTTTGAAAAATGCAAGGATTAAAAATTAGAATTAAAGTATGACACAAACATAATTCATAAAATAGAGCCTCACATATAAAAGAATCGGAAAATTCACTCACTCTCAATGGGGTTAAATAATGAAGCCTCAAAATCAAATTTAATTAAATTATCCCATAAGCTTGCAATCAGACCAACTCGCCACCGGCTCATTTCCTCAAATCGAGATCTCGAGGTCTTATTTGAGGGTTATAATGGGGCATACGGTTGTAACGTTAGGTAGGAAAGGGAAATTATTGGGCTGAGAAATGGCAAGAATTTATTCTATCATAACTTGGCATATTTTTTATTTAAAATTTATGATCATCATCATTTCTTCTTTCTTTCATTTGCTTTTCTTTTGCATGACATTAGACTAAGTCTAATTTGCTTTGTGATTTGCAAAAATTTATTTATTATATATATATACATATTTTTTTTTTTGGTGAATCGGCTCATAGCATTACCGATTAATACATTTTTTATGATCACAAATTTAATGCCTTGATAAAATTTATTCTTACACACTTGGGTTTAAATATTTTGGTCTTTTTGAAGGCTAGGAAAAATATAGTGGGCTTCAAAGAAAAATTAGGCTTAAAGGCTCAAAGTGGTTAACCCTAAAGGGAGGATATTTCTGGGTTTGGATTTCAAACGAAGGCCAAAACTTTGGTTTTCTAAGTGCCTCGATCATATGCTCGATTTCGGGAGTATGACATGGTTTTGAATCGGTCCCAATTGCAAGTTCTAGTTTCCTTCAATCAAAATGATTCACACATCAAAGGAATAAATGAGTAAAAGTGACTCATGGCTCAAATCTCACAAGGTTGGATTGATTCATGTCATACAATATTCTCAAATTTAATCAAAGCTTAATCCCAACACTTTATTCAATCAAAATCTCTAACACGTAGATTTATTACCCAATAAGCTGATCGCATCATTAAATTTTTATAGCGCAAAACCTTAGGAATCCATGTCATGCATGTTCTCAATTATATTATCCCAATTTAAAAGTTTGAAAATTTAATCACAAGCCTAAATTCAACACGTGAATTTAGAACAGGTTTATGCACATTTTTGCTGGTTATTTAATTTAAAGCAATAAAAAGGCACTGCTGACATATGGAGTATGTCAACAGCATATTTTGGGCCTCACAGTCACTTATTCATCTCGGACTGTTAGACATCTTTTCAAAGGAAGCAAATAAAAATTGTTGCGGATCTCAAACTTGAATGCCATTCGTGGAAAGCAATAAATTACATCAGCTTCAAGAGATTCCTATGCAGTTAGTACGAACCTGCATACAAAAGAGGAAATCCCTTATATGATGCCTACACTAGAACTTAAATAAGATAAAACATTTCAGAATTCACCCTTCTTCTCTTAGAGCATGTATCTGAGCCAGTGGATGTAGCTGGTCAGCTCACAGCGCAGGCACCAGCCATTATGGTCTCTCAGGGGTTCATGCATTCTTGTGCAGTAGACCCGGGGTGGTTGATCTGCAAATAGGTAGGGAGTGTCCGGATCGTCCGACATCCATGAGAGAGTGTTGGCGGACGTGTAGTTCAGGACCGATCGATCGGTCACCATTCTCTCTATCATTCTGATCCCCTGATTAACCTGGCCTTCATCCAGCTTGCTCTTGAGCATCAGTCCACGGGTGAAGATTGACGCTTTGTGATTGTCTTCGATGCCTGGCCGCAGCAGTTCGCAGGCTCGCTCCTCATCCTCTTCTACAAATGCCAGGAGTGCTGGAACAATTTGGAGGTTGAAGTTTCCAGCCTCCGTGCATGTGTGCAAAAATCTCTCTTTCTGCCACCGTATCCTCCCTTGCCACTGCCTCACCCTTGCAGTATCCAGCTCGCATCGCTTGTACACGATGGCGAGATTTCCTGCATCCCTGAGCTTTTTGCATGTCCCTTGTGTAGTGAACACTTCCCTGATTTCATCCTCTCCTATTCGGGAGAGGATTTCACCTAGGAGCTCTAGTCGTAAGTCAAGCAGCTGGGTTCCCTCGGGTGCAGGATCCGGGATAGGAAGATTGCCCCTGAAAAGATAAAAAGTGATGAATTCAATTTTTATATTTTCCTCAGAAATTATTCAAGTTCAGAAACCAACATCCTCACATTTAGAGTTTTGCTCTAAATGTGATATTATTAAGTTTCTGACTTGAATTTAGTATAAAGCATAAGTAAAATAAATTTTTGTGAAGAGATAGGGGTCATTGGGCCCCTATATATTTTTAATGGGCCATCTGGCCCAAAAGTTTGATTTTTCAATATTATTAAACAAGTTCGAGAAACTTGTTGAAAATGGAATGAAATGGATGCTGGAGATGGAATGCTCGAATTTTTGGAATGTGCAGTGGAGGCGTGGCGACATGGATCTGCTATTCTTGGACTGCCCGGACTGTCTTGGACAGTTAAAGCATCCAAAAATTTGCAAACACTATTTTTAATTTTTAAAGGGTTGACTTGTTTTATTTAAGGAAAGTGGGGTGTGAGTGGTCCCATTTGGATTTTTGAAAAGGATAGCAGTTGGGTGACAAAAATACTGCTATTTACTCACACTATAGTTCCATTGGGAACAAAAAGAACACAAGTCAAGTAAAACCTATCAACTATTTTTGTCTTTTTCCAAAAGGTCACTTTTATTAAAAAGTGGAAGTCTCCTATTGGATGTTTGTACCATGTTTCCATAAACAAACAAACAATTATTCCCACAAGTTTGTAACATGTGGAAACAAATATGCCAAAGAGATCTTTCCACTTTAATGTTCCAAGATAACACTGCAGAAACATTTATTTCAAAATCAAAAACAAAGCTAAACAAGAAAATTAAACATTCAACCCTAAAACTCAAAGTAGAAAAACCAACAACATCATGGTGCTCAAACAACACCCCAACATTCATCAGTTTGTTCTTTCAAGATTAAGGGTTTCAAAAATTTTAACTATTGACAGTTTTAAAACAGGTTCTTTAAAGATCCAAAAAGATCTCAAAACAATGCTCAAAACCGAGAGCACTCACAACCTTAAAAACAGAGAAACACAAGTGCACACAAACCACATTATGTTCTTCTCAAAACCAAAATAAAGATAAAAGAACAAGGGAGATGGGAGGAGCCATGAACAGGAGGAAAAATGGGATTTTACCCTGCCCTCCATGGTTCAGGTCGGGGTAAGGGTCCCAAGTTTGGAAGGATCCTATAAAATCTGTCCATAGTTTCCCTTTGAAAAAGGATGGTTGAGTGCGAAGAACATGGTGGTGTTCGTTCGGGAGAGAGAAGAGGGAACAGGAGAAGTTGGAGAGACGAGTGAAAAAGAGGAGAAAGCAGTGAAAGGAGGTGAGGGGGGGGGGTTTAAATACTGAAGACGCTGGTCGCGGAACCCCAGACCGTGTGCCGAAATTGTCAAAAGTTTCAAGGGTAGACTGTAATACCCGAGAATTTTGCAACATAAAATAATTAGATAAATAAACAAAAATACAATAAATAAATAAATCCAGCAAATAAATAAATAAATAAGGATAAGGGAATGAGAAATGAGATTTAACTTAAAAATGAATTAAAAGGGAGTAATTAAATAAACAGAATTATTAAAGATAAATAAATTGTACACCGAAACCCGACACCAAAGAACTCGAGAATTCGAGTCCAAACATAAATTATACGGGGTTCCTATTTCCGTAAACTCGAAAATACCCCGGAAATCGGAATCCGGGAGCATAGAGGGATAGAAGTCCGGAAGAGAGGAGAAATGCACGACGGATCGCACGACCCGCCCGGACCGAAGTCCAGGCGAGTGCCGCGCGGTGGCCGCGCGGTCATGAGGGAACGAGCGCGCCACGACCCCGCCGTTGGACAGATTCGCCCGTGCGAGATTTTCTCGCCCGAATCCGGATTTTTCGACTTTGGTTGAACACCATTCGGCTCAAGACTCTTAGAGGCAGACCTTGGACGCCCCTAGGTCTTGTTTAACTATAAATAAGCCCTCTTAAAAGCTCCGAATACTTTTCCAAAACCCTACAACTCTCTATACGTTGAAAACCCTAATTCCGGAGTCGTCGGAGGCACGAACCCAAGCGAGGGACTGATTTGGACAAAATCAGAGTCTCCTAAACGTCGTGGTAAGTTTCGATTAATTCATCTCTTACGTTTTGATTCGAAAACGAATCCTAACCTTCTTCTTTTTCTTTCTACACCCCGAATCGGATCTAGAACGTAGAACCCGACGAACGGAGAGGATAGACGGAGGACTGGAAGCCACGCCTTCGAAATAGACGATCTTGAATATCTACAAATCTGTAAGTTAATACTTACATGGTTTTGGGAGTAACTAAAACATTCAAACCTAAAAGTTTAAACAAATCTTTCGTAAATCTGTCAACGTATGTTTTCTACCAGCGCAACAGTTTTGATGAATTTTTCCAAACCTTAAAACGACTTCAAACGGAAAAACTTAAAACATGAAAAACGTTTCTAAGGATTAGTTCTATTTACTGTAAAATTTTCATAATTTTTAGAGACGATTTGATGTGTGAAAACCAACCGAAACCGAACTGCTTGAAATTGGATCTTGAAATTCTTGACAGAACTTAGGTCCGATCTTGATCACGTTTTTGACATTAGTTCTAGACCGATTTAGATCTTTGGCCGAACATGAAAGTAGTAGATAAATGTCTTAAGAAGGTCTCTGTAAAATTTCATTAAATTTGGAGTTGATTTGCTATGTTAGATCTTGATAATCTTGAACTGCTGTATACGAAACTTGGACAGATTAATGTTA
This sequence comes from Hygrophila difformis, assembly GCA_030278955.1. NCBI lineage: Eukaryota > Viridiplantae > Streptophyta > Magnoliopsida > Lamiales > Acanthaceae > Hygrophila > Hygrophila difformis. Next base: position 24,597,829 of record JAOANR010000015.1, on the reverse strand, counting down.
TGGCGAAAATTGATGTAATTGACCTATTTCGGTAAATCGGATTGAAAAACTTAAAACACGAAAGTTGTTCATCTCGATGTTTCTGAGTAAGTGGTGAAAGTTCAGAATTTTTGGAATTTAACTCGATTTTTACTGAATTTTAGAGTAAACTGTGGTTGACCGAGTCAAATCTTGAAATCTTGTTGAAACGGTGAAACTAGCCTTTAAGGTTTAAATGAGTAGAAGACTCTTTGAAATAATTATACGAAATCTGGAAATTAGGAAATCCCCTTTACAAACTTGATCTTTAAAATTAGGGGGTGAGTGCTCTGCAGGGTGCCCTCCTAACGATTCACTTCTTGCCTATATGGACGATGGTGACCCCGCGCGAAATATTTGAGATATGTGGCCAAAACGGCATGAGATATATGACCTACACTCTCGTGAATATCCTTATGGGTTTCTCGAGGCTCCGGAGTGGTACTGGGTATGGCAGATACGGTTGCGGCCGCCGGTTTCCCACTCCCCCCCCCCCCCCCCCCCCCCCCCCCCCCCCCCCCCCCCCCCCCCCCCCCCCCCCCCCCCCCCCCCCCCCCCCCATGCATATATTGGTAGGGTTTCTCATGGAAAGCCAAATTTGGAATAAATACAAATCGATCAAATTTCGAAAAATGGATTGGATTGAATGCCAATTATGTTCCTTATTCAGATTTTTGGAGCAAAATATGGAAATATAATTAATACCAAGGTTGTTAAGATCAGGATCCTATATAGGATCGTTTTGTCTTTGCAAGATCGGGATGTTAAGATCCTATGAAATTATTATTTTTTTTAAAATTAATGCTTGATAATTATCTCACTAAACTGGTGATAGTTAGAAGTAGAAATATCAATTTTAGATCCATTTTGAACAAGAATATGATAATTAACAGCATGATTATTCATAATACACAATGATAGTTAAACACTGACACATAACTCAACCATTCTGGGTTCAACACTGCAAAGAAATATTAAACAAATTTGACCAAAAAAAATAACATAACCGAAACCACAAAGAGATAGAAACAACAAGTAATTTTGCTCCCGAAAAAAAAAAAAACCATAGAGGTTAGGATCGGATCGCATAGCGATCCTACAATCCTAGACCGATCCTAACAATCCTAATGCGATCCGAATCGTTTTTTATGGCTAGAATCGTAGGATCGTGCGATCCTACGATCAAGATCGCGATTTTAACAACCTTGCATAATACTACATATGGTAATAATGTTCCTACGTCAGGGCCGTCTAATGATTGCCCCGTTCGAATAAAAATTTTAGGCCCCTTACATGTAATAAATTAATTACAAAAAATTTTAAGTTATTTGTAAAATTGGCACTATAATAATAAAAAATTAAACATAAACAATTTAACCCAAATTGGGATGATGCGAGGAAGACAGTGTGTTAGCGGCGGGATGGAGCATGGAAGACAGGGAGGTGCGGGGCCGCAGAAATCTTTTCGGAGTGTTCATCGGCAGCATTCCGGTGGAAACTGATCTGAGGTTGATTTTTAGAGAAGTTGATAAAGTGGCAAGAGTTCTTGAATGGTATTTTCCAACAAGGAGATGGCCGGAGAAGGGGTTTAAGTTCGGTTCTTTAGATTTCTACGGAAAGAAGAAGCTGAAATGGTGATTAGGAAGATGGGCGGGAGGCAGGAGGGAATTTCTGGGGAAAAGGTTGAAGGTGGGATGGGCAATACCCAGCCGTAATGGATACAAGGCAGGAATAAACTCTAATAGGATCGGCCGTCTTCGTAGCCCTAAGAAGGTCGTATCATATAATGGGGAGCATGAGGAGTGGAAAGTGGTGGATAGATCAGGATGGAGGGATGCTCACTCGTATGCTGAAGTCATAAAAGGGGATCAGGTTGGGAAGCAAGTTGGTAGGAAAGACTTGAACGCAAATCCAATTAAACTTGAGGTGGCGAAGAAGGACATGGACCGGCTGTATTGATCGGCTGTGGTTGATCTTGTTAATCTGGAAGCTTTGGTGGACTTTCAGGGGTGGGTGTATAAGGAACACGGTGGATGCGAAGACTGTATTTATGGAGGAGGCCTCATGGTGGTGCTGGTGTTCAGCGGGATTGCTGAACGTGAGTGTTTCTTAACAGACAGGAGGGATAAAAAATTTAGTGCAAAGAAAAAAGATGGGAGAAAGGAGAGATGGGGAGGAAATCACTTGTTTGGATATACATCTATGGACTACTGATCAATGCATGGAGCGAGGTGAATTACCGGAGACTGGTGGAAGGCTGGGGCAAGGTAACTAGTATAGACAGGGACTCAAAAGAGAGGAAACGATTGGATCGAGCACGCATGTTGGTGGAACTTGATGTGGTGGGCTATATTCCACCGGAGGTGAAGATCCAAGTCGGAGGGGCTTCGACAACGGTTCGGATCGTGACAAACTTTTGCGAAAATGTGGTGGAGGAGGATCATACAAAGGAGAAGGAGCCGACGGAGATGGGGTTTCTACAACATGGATTTTAACTTTGATGGCTTGGAGGGAAGTGAAAGTGGGAAGATTTTAACTTTGATGGCTTTTGTTGGTAATGAATGGACTTTCACTCATTACATTTCTTTCCGGGCTCTTTTTTTCGTCTCTCCCTTTTTTTTATGTTTCTATGTATTGTTTAATTTTTTGAATTAAATCATTATGCCTTGTACTTTAGATATTATGAATTCCAAAACCGGGAACATTTTTCTACAGGATCCATTAAATGACGCAGAAACCTTGGTGCTCCAAAGTAAGGGAATCCATGTCTTCAAGAGGCTAGATAATAGACCTAATTGATAAGTGAATTTACATTAACCTTGTGGAGACATTAGAAGCATTTAATACACAAGCCTGTGAATTCCTCTCATTGGATAATCATCACAATAAGTATAAACACATTTCCTGCTATACAAAGTGCAACACACTATAACTCATTTCGCAAGGAGCCTAAACAAGGTACCAAGCAATATGTTATCAAGAACAGTAAAGTAATTATCTATCTGTTTCCATCTTTGCAATTACATGAGGTCTATGTATTGACTAGCCAATTTATCATAAATGTAATGGTATTAGAGAAAATAACAAGAAAAAAATTAATATTAATTTTAAGGAAATTAATATTTTAATTTAATTATAACAAAAAAAATTAATTACATTAGGATGAAAATTTAAATATTACAATATTTATTAATAAAGAAACAATAAAGAAAATCATTAGAATCTTAAACACAAATACTCTCACCACTTTTACTACTAAACCCCACTACTTAAATTATCGTACCCAAAAGAAATGAGCCAAACTTCGCGGGACGGTGGGAGTACATTTTTGTGTGCATGGATAATTTTTCAGGATATACATGGACTGATTTTTTGAAATTAAAAGATGAAACATTTTTCTGTCTTCGAAAAGTTGTCTATTAAGCTCATGGTTATGAGAATATGAAGATTCCCGCATTCGAATTGATCATGGTAGGGAGTTTGAAAATCAGTTGTTCGCACAACTTCGCAAGACCTATGGTATTATGCATGAGATTTTGCGGCGGAAGACTCCAATATTTCACATTTTCATGTATTTTGTTGCTTCTTTTATGCCTTAAAGGATCAGACATCTCTCAAGAAGTTTGACTCTAAAGCTGATGGAGCTATCTTCTTGGGATATTCCTTTGATACAAGGGCTTTTTCTGTGTATTTGAATAGGACTTCTAAGGTAATCGAATCTATCAATATTGTGTTTGATGATGCTAACCCTTCTAGAGAAATTGGAGATAATCATGATGGCGTTGTTCCAGTTACTCCTCCACAACCAACCCCTGAGCCAACACCTCTTGATCCTATGAAATAATTAACTCTGAGGATACTGATCCAGTTGTTGAAACTACGGACAAACAACCACATTTCCAAATTCCCCTAAGAGAAGAGGTCCTAAGCATGGACCACGTGTACTTAAGTATCATACTCAAGATGATGTTATTGTTGCTCCCAAACAAACAAGAGGTCATCAAATTAATATTTTTGATTTGCCTAATCTAGGCTTTGTTGTTATGAGTTGGTTTGCGTCTAACATTGAACCCAAGAATGCTAATGAAGCTTTGCAAGATGAATTTTGGATAACTGCAATACAGGATGACTCCTAAAATTCAAGCGCAATGATATTTGGGAGTTGGTCGAACAACCACCTGGAGTAAATGTTATAGGCACAAAGTGGGTGTTTCGAAACAACACTGAAAAGCATGGTACTATCATTCGAAACAAAGCTCTTCTTGTTGCCCAATGGTTCACTCAAATTGAAGGTTTGGGCTATGATGGAACCTTTGCTCTGGTTGCTCACATCGAGGCTGTAAGGTTGCTTTTAGCTATGTCATGATCACTTGGCTTTAAATTTTATCAAATGGACATCGAAACTGCATTTTTGAATGGGTACATCAAAGAAAACATTTATGTTTCTTAACCTATTAAATTTGAATGTCCGGATTATCCTAACCATGTCTATAAGGTCAAGCGTGCTTTGTATGGTCTTAAGCAGGCACCCCGAGGTTGTTATGAGCGCTTATTTACAAAGGTTATGTTCGCGGTACTGTTCATAAAACGTTGTTCGTACAACACACCAAAAAACCATTACTGGTTGCACATATATATGTTAATGATATTTTTTTTGTGGTACTTCTAACAAACTTCGATATTCTTTTATTCACTCTATGCATACTGGAATCGAGATGAGTATGCTGTGAGAGCTTACATATTTCTTGGGCTTGCAAATTAAGCAATATGATGATGGAATATTTCTTAATCAAGAAAAGTCTGTTGGGCCATTGATCATTAACTATATAGAAGTATCATCGGTGGACTCTTATACCTAACTGCTAGCCGTCCTGACAATTCTTTTAGTGTTGGTGTATGTGCTAGGTACCAATCTGCTCACAAGGAATCACATGTCAAGGCTACGAAGAGGATTCTTTGATATGTGAAAGATACATCAGGCCTTGGTATTTGGTATTCTAAAAGGTCTTCAATGGAGTTAATTGGGTATACAGATTCTGATTGGGTTGTTTGTTCTGATTACTGCAAATCAACCACTAGTGGTTGTTTCTAAAAGCACAATGTTATTGTTGTTTGACAGCATATGTGAAAGCATAATGTTATTGTTGTTTCACCAGCAAAGGCTGAGTATATAGCTGCTGCCAACTATTGCACTCAGTTGATTTGAAATTTGAATGAGACATATGGTACTTGATTATGGATCTATTTGGATAAAATTCACTGTGATAATACAATCGCAATTAATATATCCAAGAACCCCGTGCAGCACAATCGAAGCAAGCATATTGATATCCAGTTATATTTTATTAGAGATTTGGTTGAAGATGGGTTATGTAAAATTCAACACTTGACGACATTCGAACAACTCACGGACATCCTCACTAAGTAGTTGGATGTATCTTGGTTTGAGCTATTGAGACGCAATTTGGGCACCTGTTTTTCGAACTAATGGGCTTAATCCTTATGGCCTATTGGTTTTCTTGGATCTTACTTTTATATGGCCCAAGCCTGTGGGGTTTTGTGATAACCAGCTGTAGCGGTTTCCCTGCATCATTCATCATCATTTGGCTGTCACTCCACCACTATGCTTAAAATGCGTATTAGACATACCAGATCGGCCTATTTATTATTATTATTATTATTAGACTGTATATATTTATTGCATATGAATATGTATTATTATTATTATTATTATTATTATTATTATTATTATTATTATTATATGTTGAAGTAATTATTAATTTGATCTTATATAGGTTTTAAAATATTTATAATTCTATTCCCTGTATATAAATAGTTGTAGATGAAGACTTGCCCAAATGTACATATTCATGTCTTCCAACCTTATGATAGCATCCGAACATATATAAAAGAATTTTAACTCAATTTTAAAATAGACTTAATCAGGCTTTTAAAATGTTTAAAAGTTGGCCTATTTAGATAAATAGGTCAGGATTATGCCAATAAAATAGGCATATGATAAAAGATAATAGAGCAGGTTCGGGTCTTAAAAAATCAACGTAGTCCTAGGCTTTTTAGCCTAGGCCTAGCCGGGCCTAGCCTGTTTCCACTCCTAATTGCAAAACAACGATTAATTAGTTTTCACCACATGATTCTTCACTTTGCAAAGCGATAAACGACTTGTATTGCTAGGTGTTGAAAGTGTTGATGGGTACCCCTTTAGGCCATTGTGGGTCGATTTCTGGTCAATATTCAAAGAGTAGTAAATGTACTTATAAGAGAATGTAAGTTGAAAGTCAAGAAATGGCGCAGTAGTCAATGGGTAGCTCAGTACAAATATTTAATTAATACTACAGTTGCATCCAACTTTCATAGCAAATTGGTAATATATAGTAATCCCTACTTACTAGACACTTGCATCTATAAATTTTTTATTCAATTTTTTCAAGTGTGCAATTAAAAAATATAATTATATTTGTATATTTTTGATGTATTTAAATTGGTAAAAAAAAAAGTATTATTTTATTGTAATTTTATTGAGTGCAAAGCCGCACAAATTATAAATGGATCAAAATAAAGCGAAGGGATTGGGGGTAGAGTGGGGAATGTTGAGGTTGGGGTTAGGGGACTTGACCACTAGGCCAAGTTTTCATCCCCTAAGATAAATTAATTCCGTTTAATTTATTTTTTAGATTTAACTTGTTTAATTTATATTACATGAGATGGGAACTTTGCATAGTAGTCAATTTCTATTGCTTCCCTACTCAGCCCCTATCCATTTACTCTATCCGCTTTGTAATATGTGTGTTTTGGACTCCCAATAAAATAAACATAATAAAAATAGCCATATGTTGCCGTGCGGATTTTAATTATCCGTACCATGCGGATGAAATTGTGTGCCGTTGATCCATTTTATCATCCAACGGTTGAAAATATTTGGAGGGTTAGTTTCGCAATTTTACTTGTTAGGTATTTTTATATAGCATGTCGCTGAGAAGTATTATATCAATTCACTGAATTATGTTATCTTGTCGCTGAAATGTATATGTTCCGTCACTGAGATGCGCTAACATGCATAGAACCATGTCGCTGGAATGTATAAAATTGGGTCGCTGAAATGAATACAATAATGTTGCTGAATTGCATATCCCATGTCGCTTAATTGCATTGGCCATATCGCTGAATTGTGAGAAGGCTCGTCGCTGAGACGCGTTTCAAATTGCAATGAACTTTAAACGGCTCCAATTTCAAATGTCGCTGAGATGAACACAATAATGTCGCTGAATTGCATATGTCATGTTGCTGAATTGAATTGTCTCCGTCGCTGAGTTGTATATGTCATGTCGCTAAATTCAAGTGATGAAATACCTAACAAATAAAATTACGAAACTAACCCTACAAATGATCTCAACCGTTGGATGATGAAAATTAATCAACAGTGGAAAATCCACCCGCATGTCCGCATACTAAATTCCATCCGCACCCTACCCTTTCCCAAAAATTATTTTTTTTATTTTGGATAGAAACATTAGAAACTGACTTTTTCGGTTGCTAGCAAATGACAATCGAAAAAATAAGGACTCTCATACCATCAAGATAAAGTGAAAATAAAATTGAAGATCGGGAGGATGAAGGTTCTCCAATGGGAAGACACACATTGTTGTGAAAGAGTAATACAAAGGCACCGAGCAACCTCACTTTAGTAGTTGGCCTCGATATGTGGTTTGGCACGTTGTTATTAAGTGGTTTTTTTTATTCGAGCGGACAAAAAATAAAAGTGGGATATAAATAATGAGATGGAATGAATATTATTTGTTTTAATTACGTAAAAAAACTAAAATAGACCATCAGAAGGAGGCCATTTCAACTTTTAGGCCATAAGGAGGCGATTTCAACTTTTGAAAAACACGCAGCCTGTTTGCGTGAATTTTCCAGCCAATTGGCCCTTTTTCTGGGTTCGACATCCTTTTTTTTGGATAACGATGACGTGAAAACGTCAGAAAGAGAGGGTCCAACATCCTTGAAGTGGCTCAAAATCTAAATAAAAAAATAATTGCCAAAATCAAGAAATGACTGCTTTTAATGGTCTAAAAAATTATGAACTCAAATATAATTGTTGGAGTTTCAATTGATGGTTTTGAATGGGTGTCGTTGGGTGTGTTGAAATGGTTATTTTTATGTTGAATTGGACTATTGAGATGAGTCTATGTTGAATTGGACTATTGAGATGAGTCTTTGTTAATTATTGAGAGAGAGAAATGAGCTTACGGATCTTTGGGCACGACGAGGGGCAGCGGACGAAGGTAAAGTTGAAGGTTGGCTTTAGCGTTGGGGATGTTTTCTTCTTTCTGTTGTATTTGAAAAATGTATATCTGTCTAATGGTTTTGACTTGGGCACTTTTATTTTGTGCTGTAATGGGCGAACAGTAGTTGCTCCCACATGTCCTACTGATATGGCATGGGGTAGTAGCTTCAATTGTTTGAAGTTTCAGTGGAAATAAAATGGTTCCTCTAAAAAAAATTTATTGAGGTGTTGAGGCAGATGAATGTAGCATTAATGGTTTTAGTAGAAATCGGAGAATGGTAAGTTTGGGTTTAATTGTGTTTATGAATTTTGTAAGTACTTAGGAAGGAAATAGAATGAATGAAGGTGTGAGTTTTGGGGCCTTGAATGGATTGTTGATTTTGTTTGAGGATTTTGGATTTGATGATGGAATGGATTATGGGAATTAGTAAATTTAGGAGATGAGTAAGGCCATGTTCTATAGGCCTTAATTTTTCTGATCTGATCTGAATTTATAAGATCTGATCAGGTCTGATCTGAATTTGTCTGGTCTGGTCTGAATGTTTCTGGTCTGGTCTGATTCGATCTGGTCTGGTCTGATCTTATTTTCTTTATATTATTATAATGGTCTGATCTGATTTGATCTGGTCTGGTCTGATCTTAATATTTCTTATCTGATCTGGTCTGATCTGATTTTTATAAAAAATAAGTAATAAGGCCAGAAAATAAGTCCTAGAGAACGGGACCTAAATTGGATTAGTTGGGTATTTGTTGGGATTTTGATTGATAGTTTGATAATGGTTGTTGGTTTATTGGGGAGATTTCTCAAGTGGTGTTCTTTTATATTTTTATTTTAATTTTTTCCCTTTTTCATTTCGAATTTATTGATTGAAATGGGTTTGTGGATTATTTGGAATATTCTTAAGTAGTGTCGTGGTTTTGAAAGTTTTGGAATGAAGTTATTAATTTAAGGGCTTAATTAGTTCGATAATTTGAGCAACTGGGAGAAATGACTTGGTTGATGGTAGACTTGTCTATTTATGGGCTAACGAAGTGTTAAGTGTTTTGTCTCTGGAGCTTGGTTGGCAATAGGTGATTTCAATGACTTTCTTGGCCCTTCTTAAACTGTTGGTATGATTCCTAATATGAGACATTGTGATCATTTCGATCGGATGATGAGTGACTGGGCCCTTCAAACTATCCACACCACGGGGGCCCTTTCACCTGGCAGAGAAATACGACAGGGGTCCTTTGGCTCGCAAGAGATTGGATCGTGCAGCAACATTGGTTGGGTGAACTCATTTCACTGCGGGCTTGTGGTGGTCTTACCACACGTCGAGTGTCTGATCGTAACGCCCTTCTTCTTCTTTCACTACAAGAAATTGCGGGATTCCCGACCGGGATTCCCGACCGACAGATGCGGTCGGCATTTCCGACCGCATCACCGACCGCAAGCCGCGGTCGGAAATTTTGCCGCGTTTTGCATTAGGCGGTTCTTTGCCGACTGTATTACCGACCGTAACAATGTTGGTCGGTATTACCGACCGAATTACTGACCGCAATTGCGGTCGGAAGTTTTTTTCCAATTTTTTTTAATTTTTATTAGTTTTTTATGAAAAAATACATTTTAGCGACCGACTTACCGACCAAAAATTCTGTCGCCACAGTTACCGACCGAATTACCGACCGAAATTTGGGGTCGCTAAAGGTTTTCCCCCATTATTTTATTTTTGAATTTTCTATATTGTTTGTTTTATTGAATATTTTTTAATATAATTTAATTTTTAATTTTTTTATCAAAATAATTAAGTAGCTTTTTATAATTATTTATTTTAATTTTTAATTAAAATTTTCTTTTAATTATTTATTCATTTTATATTTTATTTTATTATTTTATTTAATTACTATAATTTTATTTTTTTAATTTATATTTTAATTTAGTTTATAATTAATTTAGACATTTATATGTATATATATGTATATATAGGTTATATATAATACAAATCCATACAATGACATGAAACATGGACTACACTAATGGCACACGCGCGAGGGAATAAGGAGGAGGGTGACCCGAGTTCGAGCCCTCTCTTCAGCAAAATCATTCACAACAATATTTGGGAAGGCATACTATATATGTGTAATACCCGAGAATTTTCTAACATAAAATAAAACAATAAATACAATAAATAAAATAAATAGATAAATCCAGCAAATAAATAAATAAAGACAAGGAAATGAGAAATGAGATTTTTACTTAAAAATGAATTAAAGGAATTTAATTAAATAAAAGGAATTATTAAAGGTAAATAAATTATACACGGAAACCCAACACCGATGGACTCAATAACCCGAGTCCAAATGTAAATTTAGATCCGAATAAAATTAGGATAGGAAATCGGAGCCCGAAGATACCCCGGAAATCGGAATCTGGGAACATAGAGGGATAGAAGTCCGAAAGAGAGGAGGAAAAGCGCGGATCGCACGACCCGCCCGGACCGGAGTCCAGGCGTGAGTGGCGCGCTGGCCGCGCGGTTGTTGGCCTTAGACCGCGCCACACTGGCAGCAACAAACCAAGCGAGATTTTCTCACCCGAACGCGGATTTTTCGACTTTCGGTTGAACATCTTTCGACTCTAGACTCTTAGAGTCAGATCTTGGACGCCCTAGGCCTTAGTTATCTATAAATAAGACCTCTGAAAAGCTCCGAATACGTTTTAAAGCCCTACGAAATCTCTCTACACGTTGAAACCCTAATCCCGGAGTCATCGGAGGCACGAAGGCAAGAGAGGGGACTGGGTTGGACGAAGATCCAAGGACTCCCGTCATCGTGGTAAGATCTGATCCCTTCCTTACCATTTGTGATTCGAAAACGAATCCTAATTAAACCTCTTTTCTATTCTAAACCCCGATCCGGACGCGTTGAGGAAAAACGAAGGATCTCGGAGGGAGAACGAAGAACGTGGAAGCCACGCCTCCGAATCATCGAGCCGAGACATCCATAGATCTGTAAGTTAACGCTTACACGGTTTTGGGAGTAGTTAAAATATTCAAATCTAGAAACTTAATCAAATCTTTCGTAAATCTGTCCACATGTGATTTCTAACGGCGCAATAGTTTTGTCTAATTTTTCCGAACCTTAAAACGACCTCAAACGGGAAAACTTAAAACACGAGAAAAACATTCCTAAGGCTTAGATCTATCTACTGTAAAATTTTCATAATTTTTCATCGTATTTTGATTTCCGAAAACGACCACGAACAGACCTGCCTGTAGTTTAGATCTTGAAACGATGATAGATTCTTTATTCGAACTTGTTGGTGATTTCTATCTTAGATCTAGACCGATCTAGGCTTGCGTTGAACATAAGAGTTGTAGATCTATACGTTGTGAATACCTCCATAAAAGTTTAGAATTTTTCGTGATGATTTGATGTATGAAATCCACCCCAAACCGAACTGGTTTACAATCGGATCTTGAAAACTGGACAGAACATAGGTATGATCTTGATCACGTTTTTGACTATGGTTCTAGGCCGAATTAGATCTTTAGCCGAACATGAAAGTTGTAGATAATTGTCTTAGGAAGGTCCCTGTAAAATTTCATCAAATTTGGAGTTCATTTGCTATGGTGGATCTCGAAACGTTTAAACTGCTGTGTGAAAACGCGGATGGATTTTTAATCTGACGAAAATTTACGTTGTTGACCTGTTTCGGTATCTCGGATCGAAAAAGTTAAAACATGAAAGTTGTTCATCTCGATGTTTCCGAGTCACTGGTCAATTTTCAGAAATTTTGGAATTTAAACTGATTTTTCACGAATTTTGGAGTAAACAGCATTTTATAAACTTATATTTGCGAAACTTGTGAAATTTACGAAACTTGTTCAAACCTTGCGGGTTCGATTCCCCAAGGCGTCTGTGTCCCTGCGGGTTCGATTCCCCAGGATGTCCGTATCAAACCTTGCGGGTTCGATTCCCCAGGGTGTGTCTTTCTGCGGGTTCGATTCCCCAGAATATGTGTTGATTCCTACGGGTTCGATTCCCTGGGATGTATGTGAGTTCTTGCGGGTTTGATTCCCCAAGGATGATTGTATGTTTTCCTGCGGGTTCGATTCCCCAGGATGTCTGTGTCAAACCTTGCGGGTTCGATTCCCCAGGGTGTGTTTGAGTTCTTGCGGGTTCGATTCCCCAAGGGCGATAGTCTGTGTCTAACCTTGCGGGTTCGATTCCCCAGGGTGTATGTGAGTTCTTGCGGGTTCGATTCCCCTTGTCTGTCTTCCTGCGGGTTCGATTCCCCAGGATATGTGTTGATTCCTATGGGTTCGATTCCCTAGGATGCATTTGAGTTCTTGCGGGTTCGATTCCCCAAGGGCGAACTATACTAAATCATATTGAACAAAAGTGGAAGAACGGAATCCTGAATTACTTGAATATATTTCCTATTTAAATTATGTCTTTAAATTATGTCTTGCGATTATTTTATCATGTTGTTGGATTATGATCCCATGGAAACCCTTGTCTTTTAAATTATGTAATTAAATTATTATTAGATGGATAAAATTTAATCATGGATATTATGCACATGTTTTCTTTAAATCTAAGTAAAGGCTTTGAAACCTCATGATCATGTTTGTGTTAACTTACTCAGCAAGTTTTTGCTGACCAAACCATTTTTATTTCTTTTTCTTCCAGAGTTGAGAATTATGCATCGTCATATGCATACACGGTAAGCTTGGGATGATATATTATATTTGAATTTTTGTATTAGACTAGATCTTGCATGAACGGGCCTGTCTAACCCGTGATTAGGCCATGTTGGCCCTATATTTAAATTCCGCTGCGATACATATATGTAAATATTATTTTTCCGCTGCAACTTTGATGTACTATTTTTAAATTGTATAAATGGGCTGTTTAAATGTTTTAAATTCTGAAAAACCATAGCCTTGCATCTCTTTAGCAAGCTCGGAGAAACCGTGTCTTGCTAGGGAGGTGCGGCGGTGACATCCCGACCTGGGTGACCAAAAACCGGGGTGTTACAATATGATACATGGCGCATTGTGATTGATTGTGTATGGAGCTTGCCAAGCTGGTTAGTGTTGAGGTTAGTTAATGTGAGGTACTGGGTTCGAGCCCCCCTGACCACAATTTTGTTTTATAAAAGAGGATTACCGACCGCAATTTGCGGTCAGTAATTCGGTCGGTAAACTTCTCCAGGACCTTATGGGACTAGATAGTACCGACCGCACGTGCGGTCGGTAATTCGGTCGGTAACTTTACCGACTCACGTGTGGTCGGCAACGCGGTCGGTAGGGTCCCGACGACAAAATTTTTTGGTCGGCGAAAAATTCCATACCAGTAGATTACCGACCGACTTGTGCGGTCGGTAATTCGGTCGGTAAATGCCGAAACGACCCGTAAAAGTGGGTTACCGACCGCATTTTTCGGTCGGGAATTCATTTTTTTCTTGTAGTGTTTGCTATGCAAATAACTAAGCCCATAATTAGTACTCCCTCCGTCTCACTTCAAATATCCCATTTTCTATTTTGGTCCGTCCCACTTCAATTGTCACATTTCCTTATTTAGAAAATTTTTACTTCTTCAAACAAACATCACATCAACTATTTACTCCACTATAACACAATAACTCATTCTACATAAAATACCGTGTCAAAAAAATGTGACATCTCAAATGGGACGGAGGGAGTACATACTATTTTTGGTGAATGTATTTATTCATTGTTATATACTCCTCCGTTTTCTTCTAACATCTCCCTTTGCATAGTATTTATTATTCATTAAGTAACTTTGATTTAAATTTTTTGCATAGTTATATAGAATAAATTATAGTCAAGTGAGATGTTGTTGGATTCGTCTAATCGCATAATTTTAGAATATCAAATTTTTATAATTTTTACTCATGTATAATGTGAGATATTAATAATTGAAAATGTGCATTGGATTGCGTGTAGTACACAAATGGAGAAGTTATTAAAAAACGGAGGAAGTAGTATGTACCAATTAAAAATTGAAAATAAAAACATGTTTTACATTTGGAATTGATAAAAGAAAATTTTCTTTCCAATCCAATTGAAAAAGGAATTTTTATATTTTAAAAATTTTCAAAGTAAAATAATAAAATTTTATACCTTTTTTAAAATAAATAAACCGACAGAGAATGATGACTTGCCCAAGCGGCCAAGTGTCTGCCTTCTAACCTTATGGTTGAGGGTTCGATTCCCCACCCGGTCCCCTATCCATCACTTTATCCCTTTAAAATTTGTGTGGCATGATCTCCCACCACCTTTTTCTCTGGCTTAGGCGTCGCAAAAAAAAAAAAATCGATAATTTAACTGGAACTGTAACACAACGAAAAAAAGATTTTTTAGTCTTTTTTCTTTTCAAAAAATCCAAATCGGTCCATTAGTAATTTTTTGCCCCACATAGTCCTCTACTTTTGTTAATTTTCTCAATTCGGTCCTAATTATGTAATTAGCCCAAGGTTGCTGACATGACCGAAGTAAATCATATTTTACATCCACCGTGAACAATCTGGAGTCTCAATACATAACACACCAGTTTAATAAATATTTGGAATAATGTTGAAGGCTGCCCTAACACATCACTACTCTAAAAATGTCAATAGCGAGTCAATTGAACTCTTATTCACTGGGACGACGGACATACTCTCTGCTTAGTTTGCATTGAGACATCATTAGGGTTACCCAACCCATAAAAAACACAAACCATTCACTTGCATACATTATATAATACAATTGGTCTTCATTTTGTTGAGAAACACAAAAGACCACCGAGACCTAAAAGAAGATCCATTGCTGTAGCTGCTGACCAGAACTCCGATAGCATCCAACGAAGGCACTGCCTAATCCGATGCGAAGATGGGCTTCGCAAAGAGGAGGGAGTCGCTTGACCTACATTAACCAAGAACACAAATTTCTTGTTGTGGTGAATGGGCTGAGATAAGGGTTGTTAAGTCTATTCGGAATGGAAAATGAAGG
>JAOANR010000015.1:24556959-24582008 GCA_030278955.1 Hygrophila difformis | reverse complement strand
ATCATCGCCAGGTAGTTAGGGCGAGCTTGGGGCGGAGGTACCGCCGCAGCTTTACCCTGGTTGACTTGCGCGTTTCCGAGCGCAATCAACACCTCCTCTATCGTCCTAAGACGATCGCCCACATTGTTCGGTGCGGGGGCGTCCTGCGCACCTTGGGGTTGTTCCTCCTCAGGTTGAATCGGTTCCGTGACGTTTGGTGGTGTCTCAGTAGGAGTTTGGGGAACAGGTTGGGCTCTCGGTCTTCCTCTGGGTGCCATTCTGTTACAAATGGTATAGATTAGGGCATAGCAGTGTTTGGTTAAACAAGAAGATCTCAAATTTATTTCTATCTTCTTCACATAATGCTCGATTGAGCTAATTTAAAACGTAGAAATTAAGTTTTTTTTTTCTTTTTTTTCTTTTTTTTAAAATTTCGGACAGTCTGTCCAGATATTTTTTTTTTCCGAATTTAAATTTATCTAAATAGATAAATCTCGTATTTTATTTCCTTAAAAGAAATTTTTAGTACAAGTGATAGGATATACCAAAAATAGAAATGTTTCCTTAGCAAAAATAGTAACTACTACAAATGGAAATTCCTATCGTCTCTAAGCATCCTCCGGCACAGTGGTAGGATCCTCCTCCTCCGAACTTGGCGGCAGCAGATCGTCAAAGATAGTGTTCAAGTCCTGCCCGTGGGCATCGATGTGTTCCTTTAGTATTAGGTTTTGTGTAGTAAGGGTTTGGACTTGGCGTTCGAGTTGGTTTATGCGGTGGTGATCCGCCTCTGTCAAGTTGCTCAGGTGGTGCAAATTGGCCTCCAATTGAGCCATACGGTATTTCATTTGTTCTATGGTCTGATGGGAATCAAGATGAACGTTCATCATTTTGATCATCAGCTGCATCATGTCTTGACTAGCCATCTAGCGCAAGCAAAAGATCTAAGTTAATATTCGCCAAGATTCTAAGTTAAATTCGACAAGATTCTAAGTTCAAGTTTTGCCAAGATTCTAAGTTCAATTCGCCAAGATTCTAAGTTCATAGGAGAGATGCAATATGCAAATGCAAATGATGATTCCCCCCAAAAATAATTTAATGCATTATATATATTTTTCCATGGGGTTTTAAAATAAATATTTTTTTTCCTTTCCATGGAATTAATACTTTCAAATTTAAAATAATATTCGAAATATTAATAGTTGTTTAAAAATAATAATGGTTTAAAAATAATGGTTTAAAAATAATAGTTAAAAAAAAATAGCCGGGCTCTAATACCAACTTGTAACACCCCGGTTTTGGATAACCCAGGTCGGGGTGTCACCGCCACACCTCCCTAGTAAGACACGGTTTCTCCTGCTCACTAAAGAGATGCAAGGCTAGGTATTGCAGTATTTAAAACATTTAAAGCATTCAAAACAGCCCATACAATATAGTTCGAAAATAATAATGTCATAGCGCAACGGAAATAATATTTATGTATAGTATTGTAGCGGAAAATGTAAATAGGGCCGACATGGCCAAAACACGGGTTAAACAGGCCCGTTCATAATATAGTCTAATGTACGAATTTAAAAACAAAATAATGTTTTCCCAAAAGATAAAGTTCCCATGCATGAAGTGCTCATGTTCACTCTACGTACTCTGTAAGAAAAGAAAATAAAAAGAAATGGTTTGGTCAGCACAACTTGCTGAGTAAGTTAACACATACATGATCATAGGGTTTAAAAGCCATTAATTTAATAATCAAATAAAAGCATGATAATAACATAATATTCAAATTAATGTAATCAACTATCCAATTGCATAATTTATTTCAGGGCTTTATTTAACAACACATTTCGCATGATTTAAAATAATAGCCATAATTTAAGTAAAGCATTTAAGTAATTTAATTGGACAACAAACATAATTTAATCTAATTTAATTTAATTTAATATCCCCATTACATCCCACATTTAGTTTTTCAAGTATTTCACGATTGCATCGCAATCTCAACAAGTTTAGCCGGTAGCCCGGCGGCCGCAACCGTATCAACCATATCCAGTACCACTCCGGAGCCTCGGAAACCCATGCGGATATTCTCGAGAGTGTAGGCTCTATATCTCATGCCGTTTTGGCAATATCATATCTCAAGTTTAGCGCGCGGGGTCACCATCGTCCATTAAGGCACGAAGTGAATCGTTAGGCGGCACCCTGCAGAGCACTCACCCCTAATTTTAATTTATCAAGTTTGTAAGGGGATTTAATTCCAAAAATCTGATTTCAATTTTATCTGTTTAAAAATAATATTTCAATTTATTTCAACCCTAAAGGTTAATTTCATGTTTCAACAAGATTTCAAGGTTTGACTTCCGGTAAACCACAGTTTACTCTAAAATTCGTCTAAAATCAGATTTAATTCCAAAAATTCCGAAATTTCACGACTGACTCAGAAACGTCGAGATCTACAACTTTCGTGTTTTAACCTTTTCAATCCGAGACACCGAAATAGGTCAAAAATACCAATTTTCACAGAACCACAATTCTGTCCGAATTTCATATGTCACAGTTTAAGGATTTCGAATTCTACCATAGCAATTCAACTCGAAATTTGATGAAATTTTACAGAGACCATCTTAAGACATTTATATACAACTTTCATGTTCGGCCAAAGATCTAAATCGGTCTGGAACCTATGTCAAAAACGTGATCAAGATCAGACCTAAGTTCTGTCAAGAATTTCAAGATCTAGATTCAAGCAGTTCGGTTTCGGTTTGTTTTTGCATATCAAATCGTCTCTAAAAATTTTGAAAATTTTACAGTAGATAGATCTAAGCCTTAGGAACGTTTTTTGTGTTTTAAGTTTTTCCTTTGAAGATTTTAAAGGTTTGGAAAAATTCGTCAAAACTGTTGCGTCGGTAGAAAACATAAGTTGGCAGATTTACGGTTTCTTGTTAAATCTTTTAGTTTCGAACGTTTTAATTCCTTCCAAAACCATGTAAGAGTTAACTTACTGATTTGTGAACGTCCGGGATGTCTATTTCGAAGGCGTGGCTTCCAGTTCACCGTTTCTCCTCTCCGTTCGTCGGGTTCCTCGTTCTAGATCCGATTCGGGGTGTAAAGAGAAGAGAAACGAGGTTAGAATCCGTTTTCGGATTGAAACGAACAAGGATTATTCAGACTAGGGCTTACCACACGTTGGAGATCTCCCGATTTTCGTCCAACAGCCGCTGTCTCGATCTTTTGGTGCCTCCGTTGACTCCGGGATTACGACTTGTGTGTATAGAGAGTATCGTAGGGTTTTGAAAAAGGGTTTAGGGCTTCCAAGGGGGTTTATTTATAGATAGCTAAGACCTAGGGCGTCCAAGATCTGACCCTAAGGGTCTTTAGTCGAGAGACATTCAACCGAAAGTCGAAAAATCCGCGTTCGGGCGAGAGATTCGCGCAACGGGCGAATCTGCCTTCTGGCGCGGGGTTGGCGCGCCTTTTCCCCTATTAGCGCGCGGCCAGCGCGCGACTAACGCCTGGACTTCGGTCCGGGCGGGTCGTGCGATCCGTCGTGCTTTTCCGCCTCTCTTTCGGGTTTCTATCCCTCTATGCTCTCGGATTCCAATTTTCGGACTCTCTTCGGGTTCCTATTTCGTGTCGTTATTTCTTTCAGATCTAATTTTACGTTTTGGCTCGAATTCTCGAGTTCATTTATATCGGGTACCCGTGTAACGACTTATTTAACTTTATTTAATTTTTTTGTTTAATTAAATTCCTTTAATTAATTTCATTTCTCATTTCTTCTATTTTTATTTATTTAATGTATTTACTGATTTATTTATTTATTTATTTATTTATTGTATTTATTTATTTATTTATTTTATTTATTGTATTTATTTATTTATTTATTTATTGTATTTATTTATTTATTTTATGTTGTAAAATTCTCGGGTATTACACAGCCGAAATCAAATCATCCGATAAAAGGAAGACAAAATTCGGCTTAAAGGAATCAGCCGGAGAGCGGTTATTTCTGCTCCGGCTATAAATAGGGGATGTCATGCACAGAATCAAGAGAGATCAATCCAACCCCCAAATTCCTTTATCAAATTTACTTCTTTGTATCTTTACTGCTTTCTTTACAGCTTTCCTTTACAGTTTTCCTAGACTCTAGTTTAGCTTGTAGCGGTTACCTCCAAGTCCACCGTTGTTTCTTAACAACCGGTAGTTTGGTTCTAGTTTGTTTCCGGTGAATTCGCCGTTGTTTCTTAACAACAGGTAGATTCTCCATTGTATTTTGTTGCCATTCAAATTCTAAGGAATATTCAGTCAAGTTTGGGCATAATTTGTCAAGTTTGGGCGCATTATCATTAATCCAGACCCGTAACCGGTTTGATCCTTTTCCGGTAGCCTCCCTTGAGGAGAAAAAGGTCATTGGCATCACCGAGCCAAACAATTGTATAACTTGATCTTAGCTCAGAACCTCCTTTCTCAGAAGGCGAAACTCGGGCAATTAGGTCGCCCAGGACTTTCTGTCTTCGGGCCACACCTTTATTTAAAATAGATGGCTCGCTCGAGATAACTTTTCTTCGGGGTCCATGGGCTGCTACTGACTTGTCTTCTCCATTTAAGCCTAGATATTGAGCTCCTATATACAACTTAGGCCTTGACTAGTTTTAGGATTTATTAACACATTTTTTTTTTATGTGTTAACAAAAATTAAATAATTTGAGTTTCTTTATTAAATTTCATAACGTATTATTTAATATATTTTCAATGGTTTTAATCATGCTTTTTGTTTATTTTAAATGTACAGCTTAATAATCAAGTTTTAAAATTCATATTTTAATTAGATTTCCCACCCGGTTTCCTATCGATTTCATTTATCTCTTTGTAATTAGTGTGATTTGGACTCCCACATTCATTTGCCGACACCATAGGGTCAATCTTTGTTAAAAAAAATGACTCAAAATTTAATTAGATTCAAAATAGAAGCATCAATACCGAAAGCAGTTGGCTTGTGTGGTATGTAGCTCTAGTAGCTTGTGCAAATGTCTCGGGTCGAGTCTTTGTGTATACATAATTCTGCTTTCGGAGAGAAACTCTTCAATACCCAACCAATTCTCGAGAGATTAGTCTTGGATGCAATAAGGCCTAGTGCTACCTGGTATTCGCCTAAAAAGAACCATCAATTGAATATACAACTTAAATTGATAAGTAAATTGTTTGAATTTCGTTTATACTTAAATTTCATTTTATTTTCTTAGCTCGGGATTGGAATTATAAAGAGTAACAAGTCGAGGAAAAATTATGGTTGGGTTTGAATCCTTATTACATTATATAATGACAAACAAGTTAGTCATACCAAATAAATATATTTCAAATTCTATAAAGTTCAAAGTTAAGCGTGTTTGCCGTATAATAATTTTAGGATTGATGACATATTGGGAAGTCCCCCCAAGGTTTGTGTAAGTTATGCCAAAACATACTGAAAATAGTTTACGTTGTTTTGTAGGATCAGTCCTCACACCGAGCTTGCAACATTTAAAGTAACACATTGTTTTTTTGCTACACTCAAAATTGGGGTGTTACAGATGGTATCAGAGCCAAACTGTATTTGCATTTTGTGATACTCAGGTGCCCTATACTATTCCAGTAATTGTTTTGTTTGTAACCTAAAATTATAATATAGTCCTTACAGTGATTTATATTTTTTTGGTAAACATTGAAACTAATGTGTCGGCAAAGATGTATGAGAGGTTATAGTGATTTATATTGATAGTTATATGTATTACTGAAAGTTAAATTTGCCATTTTTTTATTCGATTTGTCATTGTAACACCCCGGTTTTTTGTCACCCAGGTCGGGATGTCACCGCCACACCTCCCTAGTAAGACACGGTTTCTCCGGCTTACTAAAGAGATGCAAGGCTAGGTATTTCAGTATTTAAAATATTTAAAACATTTGCAAACAGCCCATACAATATAAATTCGAAAATAATAATATCATAATGCAACGGAAATAATATTTAAGTATAATATTGCAGCGGAAATGTAAATAAGACCGACATGGTCAAAATACGGATTAAACAGGCCCGTTTATTCTATAGTCTAATGCAAGAGTTCAAAAATAAAGTTTCGCAAAATATAATTCCCCCATGCATGAACGTGCTCATGTTCATTCCACATACTCTGTAAGGAAAAGGAAAAATAAACGGTTTGGTCAGCACAACTTGCTGAGTAAGTTAACACATGCATGATCATAGGGTTTAAAAGCCATTAATTTAATATTTACATAAAACATGATAATAAGCCATAAATAATTCAACTTAATTATCTAACCAATTTGCATAATTATTTCATGGCACTAGTCAATAATACATTTAGCACAATTTAAAATGAAAGCCATAATTAATTTAAACAAAGCATTTAACAATTTAAACGACAACGATAAATAATCCAATTTAATTTAAATTCCCCATTACATCCCCGATTTAGTAGTTTCAAATGTTTCACGATTGCATCGCGATCTCGACAAGTTTAGCCGGAAACCGGCGGCCGCAGCCATATCTGTCATACCCAGTACCGCTCCGGAGCCTCGGAAATTCCATGTGGACATTCTCGAGAGTGTAGGCCATATATCTCATGCTGTTTTGGCAATATCATATCTAAATTTTCGCGCGGGGTCACCTTCGTCCATAAAGGCACGAAGTGAAGCAGTTAGGGGGCACCCTGCAGAGCACTCATCCCTAATTTTAATTTATCCAGTTTGTAAAGGGATTTATTTCAAAAATTCTGATTTCACTTAATTTATTTAAAAAGAGATTTCGACTCGTTTCAACCCTAAAGGCTAATTCCATCGTTTCAACAAGATTTCAAGATTTGACTCCGGTAAAACGCTGTTTACTCTAAAATTAATTTAAAATCAGATTCAAGTCCAAAAATTCTGAAAATTTACCACTGACTCGGAAACACCGAGATGAACAACTTTCATGTTTTAACTTTTTCAATCTGAGATACCGAAACAGGTCAAAAACATCAATTTTCGTAGAAACATTAATCTGTCCGAATTTATCATACAGCAGTTCAAGATTTTCAAGATCTACCCTAGCAAATCAACTCCAAACTTAACGAAATTTTACAGAAAAACCTTCTTAAGACATTTGTCTACAACTTTCATGTTCGGCTAATGATCTAAATCGTCCTAGAACACTAGTCAAAAACGTCATCAAGTTCAGACCTAAGTTCTGTCAAGAATTTCAAGATTCAAATTTAAGCAGTTCGGTGCCAGGGTTGGAGCGATCGATTGTGGAGCACAGATTACCAATCAAAGAAGGGTTTAGGCCGCATAAACAGCCGGCCAGGAGGGCAGCGCCCGAAATAGTCCCAAGAATAAAAGAGGAAATAGAAAAATTGTTAGCGGCCGGATTTTTGAGGCCAGCTAAATATGTAGAGTGGTTGTCGAATATCGTTCCTGTAATAAAGAAGAATGGGAAATTGAGAGTTTGTATTGATTTTAGAAATCTTAATATAGCCACTCCTAAAGATGAATATATGATGCCTATTGTTGATTTGTTGATTGATTCGGCCGCAAAACAAGGGATGTTATCATTTATGGATGGATATTCAGGATACAACCAAATCTTTATGGCCGAAGAAGACGTCCATAAAACTGCATTTCAGTGCCCTGGAGCCATAGGAATATACGAATGGGTAGTAATGCCATTCGGGTTGAAGAATGCAGGAGCGACCTATCAAAGGGCCATGAATTATGTCTTTCATTACCTAATAGGAGAATGTGTCGAAGTCTACATCGACGATGTCATGGTCAGATCCAAAGATATGGAAAGCCACTTGGACGATTTGCGAAGGGTATTTACAAGGATGAGATTACATGGAGTGAAAATGAATCCAGCCAAGTGCGCCTTTGGAGTGCAAGCAGGGAATTTTCTTGGGTTCTTGGTACACAATAAGGGCATAGAAGTTGATGCGAATAAGACCAGAGCAATCCAAGAAGCCAGGCCTCCACATGATAAGAAGAGTTTACGAAAATTCCTTGGGAAGATCGATTTCTTGAGGCGATTTCTGGCAAATGCGGCCGGGCAGTCGAAACCATTAACCGATTTACTGAGGTTAAAGAAAGAGGAGGAATTCAAATGGGGAGTTGATCAACAAAGGGCCTTTGAGCAATTGAAACAAGCCTTGATGAATCCGCCAGTGTTGGTCCCTCCAATTTTGGGCCGACCGCTGAAATTGTACATAGCAGCGGCCGAAGAGTCTATTGGAGCGTTGTTGGCTCAAGAAGACGATGAAGGAAGAGATCGGGCGATTTACTATCTAAGTCGAATCCTTAGGGATGCCGAATTAAGGTACTCGCCGATTCATAAATTGTGTTTAAGTCTTTATCATGCATGCCAAAAGTTGGAATACTATATTCAACCACGGCAAGTGATAGTGGTAGCTTCGGTTGACATAGTAAAAATTATGATGAACGATCCAATCAGTAGCCGAAGAATGGCCAAATGGGCCATGAAGTTAAATGCATATGACTTGAAATATCAGTCACTCAGGGCTATGAAAGGTCAAATTGTAGCCGATTTTTTGGCCGATCATGCGATGCTCCCAGTGTCCGACGATATCGGGGATCAAGTTCGGCCGAAAGAAATAAATGAAGTAAGGATTGTATGTCTACAGCCATGGATAATGATGTTCGATGGTTCAAAAGCCGCTTCAGGAGTTGGAGCAGGGTTTACTCTACAAACACCGGAGGGCAAGATATACAAGTATTTCGTGCAGTTACCGAATTCCTATACGAATAACCAAGCTGAATACAAAGCATTGATTTCGGGATTACGACGTCTAACAGAAGAAGGAGTAAAAGCTATCGTAATCAGAGGAGATTCGCAAATAGTTATTCAGCAGTTATTAGGAGATTTTTCGGTCAAAAGTTCTCAACTAATCAGATTATACGAAGAAGCAATTGGTTTGTTAGAAGAATTCGAAGAGGTTTACATCGAATATATCCCAAGGGAGAAGAACGAATTAGCTAACGAATTGGCTCAACATGCAGCCAGATATCGGCTAATGCCGATAGCGGGAAATTCGGAAATACATTTGGCCGAAACAGAAAAGGCCGAATGGATAAAGAAGATAGCGCAAACGTTGGAAAATCCATCCGAAGCTAATCCAGTCGAAAAGCGGAAGGCGATGGATTACATAGTGATTGGAGGGTTACTCTTCAAGCGGGCCATTGATGGAGTACTACTCAGATGTGTCGGAGAGGAAGATGCTAAAAGAGTAATGGGAGAAGTTCACGAAGGAATATGCGGCGCACATCGCGCAGGAAAATCGATGAAATGGAGCATTATTCGGCTGGGATATTATTGGCCGAATATGGGGATCGATTGTGAGAAATATGCTAAAGGATGCCGCGAATGTCAGAAGCATGGGCCGATTCAAAAGTTACCGGCCGAAGAGCTGCATATAATGATTAAGCCATGGCCATTTCAAGGATGGGCTATGGACATCACTGGAAAGATTCATCCTTCTTCGTCGAAAAGGCATGAGTTTGTGCTAGTGGCAACGGACTATTTTACAAAATGGGCCGAAGCTCAGGCATATCTCAGCATTTCGCAAGAAGAGGTGATCGAATTTATTAAGAGACAATTGATATACAGGTTTGGAATTCCACAAACGATTCTAACAGATAGAGGAACTGTATTTGTGGGAGAAAAAGTCAAGGCCTTTGCAAAAGAGTATGGGATAAAAATTGTGCACTCGTCGCCATATTATCCACAAGGGAATAGGCAGGCAGAGGCCACGAATAAGCAGTTAATAGGAATTATAAAGAAACTGATCGAAGAGCAACCAAGGAAGTGGCATGAGAAGCTATCCGAAGCGTTGTCGGCCTATCGAAATGCCAAGACTTCAGCCACTGGATTTACACCATTTCGGCTGACTTATGGTATGGACGCAGTACTTCCAGCCGAAATAACAGTGCCGACTTTAAGGACAAGTCAAGCAGACTTAATGTCGGCTGAACAATATGATTGTGCGATGAAAAATGAGTTATTAGAAGTTAATCCCGATCGGGTACAGGCCTTTGAAAATTTGCAGAAAAATAAAGATATTGTGGCCGATTGGTATAATAAGCGAATTCGTGTAAAGCGATTTGAAGTCGGTGATTTAGTTTGGAAAGTTATATGGCCACCCAAACAGAAGGATGGCCGATTAGGTAAGTGGAGCCCCAATTGGGAAAGGCCATTTATTGTTCAGACGAGATTACCGAATGGAGCATACATGTTAGTGGATGAGAATGGTGAGCAGATGTCAAATCCAGTAAATGCGAGATATATGAAGAAATATTATCCATCAGCATGGGATTAAACATCAAATAAGGCGAAAAAATAAAGATTTTATTGCATGAGCAAGCATTACAAAAGGTACTACTTCGGCCGAAAACGGCGTCGATAGTCCGAAATTACAATATACAAGGGAAACGTCCTATCCTACACAGGCATATACAAGGGAAAGTTCCTTAAAGGATGCTTAGCCTTGTAAAAATGCCGCTTAAAACTATAGGCAAAACAGAAACAGGGCACAATTGCTTGCCCCAGAAAAGTATTGCCGATTTTAGTCCTACCACCGAACTTCTACTCCTGGATACGCTAGAACGAATGGTACAACGTCCCAGAGGTAGAAGTCAAATTCGGGTACAGCCTCCGCACTATCTCAGACAGAAGTAGGAGGAGTACAGCGAGGCAGTCACCCAAAACGGTGGAAAGGTGAGAGGATGGAGAAATAACTAAGGGCAGTTATTCCCCCATTAGGTAAAGCCCGACCGGATATGCAACCGCAAAGTAGAAAAGAGAAGCATGTCTGCATAGCCGTCAAGACCTGCATTTGGAATAACAAGTAGAGATCCTCGCCCATACTAACATGGTGAAAAGGATGTTAGCTGAACTCGTGCCGCATGGGCGAAAAGTTTTCGTATCACGTCTGGAAATCCTTGAGGATACATAATCCAAAGACCACGGAGGCACTGGAGATAAAGGATTGAGTTGAGAAAAGAGGAGAGTCATATTGCTAAAGAAAACAAGAACTGAAGAAGTGGTGGATAAACATCAACAAAAGCTGGGTATTTATAGGAGAAGGATAAGTACTCGGCAGAGGAAGCGGTCAATATTAAATGTTATTTATGGGAAAACGTTACAGCTGATTCCCGGAAAAAGCTGCTAACATTCAGAAATCAGTAATAAAGAAGACCGAAAATTATGGGATGGATGGGATACGAATCATATTGCAGAAAATAAAAAGATACGAATCCAAGTACATTCCGTCGGCCAATACAACTTACAAAAAGAAAAGGGGCCGACAACAGTTGGCAAAAATAGCCGAAATTCATATTCAAAGGAAAACAAGGCGAAATTCTGGCCCATATACAGAAGCAACGAAAAGAAGACTAATGATCCGCGCTCTCGTCAAAGTGAACATCATCGTCTAATCCTTGCAAAGCGGCGGAAGAAGGGTTAGCAGAAGATATCGTCAGATTCGGGTCCGCTATGGAAGAAGGGCCAGGAATGTCACTTGACAGTAGACGATCGGCAGCCAAATCAGCATCGGAAGAAACACCGGATTTCCCTGGATGAACAAAAGAAAATGATGAATTAAGATGCAAGGAAAAGATCAAATAAGGAGTAGAGGGAAATGAAATACCTCCAGGAGGTTTCGAAGAAGAAGGAGCATCATCCGACGGGGAAGACTCCATCTCCGACGGGTCCAAAGGGAATAAAGCATGGGGAGAAAGAACGTGAGTAACACTTTTCCCACCAAGGCTTTTGATAGTCGAATCACGATGGCCCACTATAGATTGAGTTTCGGCCCATTTTTCTTGGAAAGTACCAAGTATGTAATCATTAAAACTGGACCGCATGGCAAGATAGGCAGCGTCCCGTTGAAAGTCCAAGATCTTGGCTTTGGGAGCTTCGGCCGATTGACGAAGGACTTTTATCGACTGCTTCAAGTCAGCCGATTTTCGCCTGGTCTGGTCCAAAGCTGGCTCCAACTCCCGTTCCTTTATTGGAGTTGGGCTATCTGTGAGCGAACTGAAGAAAGATCTTCGGAATGCTTATGCTCCAGAGACTCCGTTTCAGAGAAAACATTCATTTTAGCTCGGTATTCCGCTGAATAATTGTCAAAGATGGCTTGAGAAGAGGCCGCAGCCTCACGCTCGGCGGCAAGTTTGTTCCGCATCGCCAAATGAGCCACCAGCTCTTGGTCCAAAGAAAGGACAGACTTCATGATCATCTGGAGAGAACTACTCAGATTCAGGGACACCATCTCTGCATGGAAGTGTTGTTCAAGATGAGACAGGAGAATGAGGATCGGTTTTGGATTGACGAACTCCACGTCGGTTTGCCTGGCGATCAAATTACACAACTGAGCCAAACACTCTCCAAGATGAGTCGAAGGGTCTGATGGAAGAGAAGAAGAAGGGACAGGAGAAAAGAAGTCATCCAAAATACGCCGATCAGGAAATGGAGATGAAGGAATTTGATCGGCGGGGGTATCACTAGCAATTATGCCACCAGGAGAAGGGTTGAGGGGTTCCAAAGCAGCCGAAGATAAAGGCGCAACAAGACCCCCAGCTGGATGAGAAGGATTGATCAAGGGAGAAATAATAGGATCGGTCAAAACACAATCTTGGGCCAATTCCACAGGAATGGCCGAAGAGGAACCAGCGCGAGCAGTCGAATTACTACCGTCAGGCGATTTGTGAAGTTCGGTTAAGAGAGGACCCGAAGCCACAGTCGAAATCGGGGAAATGCTGGATACTGGTAAGGCAGTAGAAACCTGATGAAAAGAAGAGGAAGAGATTAGTCAAAAGGAGAAATCATACAGAAAAAAAAGGGAAAGAAGAAAGATAATGAACCGCAAGGTGAGTAGAAGGGATTCTGCCAAGAGGTGAACGAGATGAACGCCTTCTAGTTTGAGCTGGAGGGAGAGAGCCGATAAGAGGATCTAAAGACGAAGCGGGCCTCTTTTGACCAGGATCCGAGATAGAAGAGCGAGGAGCATCTGAATTCAAGAATAACAACCAAATGAGGAATGTGAAAATGAGAAAGGAGACGGTGAAAAAGAAAGAAATATACCTGGATGAGAAGAAGAAGGCGAACCAAGAGTGCGCTGGGGAGCAGAATCCGGCGAAGATGAAGGGCAAGAGGAAAAAGCCAGAATGGGAGAGAAACCACCGCGCCGCAAGAGTGAATTAAGGTCGGCGCTAAAAAAAAGTACGAGCAACGCCGTCCCACCAAGTCCGAAAGCGAGAAGTAGTAAGTCCAGGACGAATGTTAAATTTCACCACCTTGAATTTAATTAAGCGCTTATTATACAAGGAACATTGTGCGCGGCTAGCAGAAGCAGAAAGACGCTTATCAACCCTGAGAGCTACTACTAAGTCCTGACCAAAGCCGAACTGACGGCTAACTAAATGAGGATTGTAAATCTCAGAGGGAAGAGCAGTCTTAGTAGACAGAAAGGAAGAACCATTGAAAATCGGACGGGGAAGTATGCACCTATTCCAAATCTGAGCGAGAGGCACAGAAACGGTAGTCCCGAAAGGGGCGGTGGCAATCTCCCTCACCCAGTCGAAATCGGTTCTCCTATAATGATAATGAGAAAAAGACTGGTTGACAGTTCGACCCAAGAAATAATTGATCCAATGTGGGATCGACAGGGCAGGAAGGGATGACCTTAGAAGATCATGGGCGGCGAAATAATTAGGACAAATATCCTGAGCAGGAAACTTAGAGATATCACGAAAATGCCAAACCAACCACAGATGAAGAAACCATAATGGACCACGGGCTTTATCAGGGAAACCCTTTTCCCAGCCCGATACAGTAGCCGTTATGCCCGCGTACAGATGGGCAAGAAAGAAATCGACTAAAGGCATAGCAACAAGGTTGAGAATCGCCGAGGCCAAGGGGTGCGTCTCAAGAAGAACCCCTTTTGAAGGAGTACACCAAAAGAACCTTGTAAGGAAATACATCATGTAGGCCAGAGGCTCCGAAGGGTGTGGGGTAGGCGAAGCAGGGTCGCTCTGATGAGTGACAATCCAATCTTTGAAGGAGTCACCAGAGGAAAAACTGACGTTTTTCTCCTTGGGCTGAGACATAACACCGAGGTTATCCCCACGAACAGAAAGGCCCAAAAGAAGTTTCACATCTTGGATAGTGGGGGTCATCATACCACAGGGGAAACAAAAACAGTTTACAGAGGGATTCCAAAAACAGAGGAGAGCCTGAATAGGACGAAGGTCCGATGGAAAAGACATGGTACTAAGAAGGATCATGCGACGAGTATAAGATTTAGCCCAGGATTCGCGGCAATGAGGTTCAAGATGACGATACCACGCCACGAAATCGGGAGAATCCGAAGGCCAGTTAGCAAGAGATGGGGGGAAAAGCTTAGAAGAAAAACAGGAAGAGTATAATGGTATGGAGCGATTCTCGAAAATGCGAGCAGTACACTCGTCAATTTCTTCAGGAATACCCAGGTGACCAAGGGAATAGTAGCCTTCAGGAAGAAGACGCACTGCAGAGTAAGAAGCGAATGTATTTTCAATCTTGAGAAGATCGGAAGAAAGAGCAGTGACGGGAGGAGGTTCCATCGGAGAAGATGAGCAAAAGAAGAAAATGAAGAGGAAGTTGAAAGGGCAATTTACTACGAAGGCGGAATGGGCTACGTAAATAGGGTAGTGATGACAGGAGCCCTCGAGAAGGGAAAAATAACCGCCAAAAGGGAAAAAAAAAGTAAGGGGATTTACTTGAGCTCTTTTCCGAACGAAAAACCACCCAAGTAAGGAGGGCATCTGTTGAGGCCACAAAGAATAGTGGGCCGCAAGGAAAAAGAATTGGGCCATAAAAAGATGGGCCGAGAGAAAAAGTTTGAAGAAAGAGAATTTATAATTAGTAGGGCCGAACAATCCATCCAAGAGACCAAACAAAAGAATGATCCAAGAAGCAGGAGATTTCGGCCGAAACGGGACCAAGGCAGCCTGTAACACCCCGGTTTTTGATAACCCAGGTCGGGGTGTCACCGCTACACCTCCATAGTAAGACACGGTTTCTCCGGCTCACTAAAGAGATGCAAGGCTAGGTATTGCAGTATTTAAAACATTTAAAGCATTCAAAACAGCCCATACAATATAGTTCGAAAATAATAATGTCATAGCGCAGCGGAAATAATATTTAAGTATAGTATTGCAGCGGAAAATGTAAATAGGGCCGACATGGCCAAAACACGGGTTAAACAGGCCCGTTCATAATATAGTCTAATGTACGAATTTAAAAACAAAATAATGTTTTCCCAAAAGATAAAGTTCCCATGCATGAAGTGCTCATGTTCACTCTACATACTCTGTAAGAAAAGAAAATAAAAAGAAATGGTTTGGTCAGCACAACTTGCTGAGTAAGTTAACATGCATGATCATAGGGTTTAAAAGCCATTAATTTAATAATCAAATAAAAGCATGATAATAACATAATATTCAAATTAATCTAATCAACTATCCAATTGCATAATTTATTTCAGGGCTTTATTTAACAACACATTTCGCATGATTGAAAATAATAGCCATAATTTAAGTAAAGCATTTAAGTAATTTAATTGGACAACAAACATAATTTAATCTAATTTAATTTAATTTAATATCCCCATTACATCCCACATTTAGTATTTCAAGTATTTCACGATTGCATCGCAATCTCAACAAATTTAGCCGGTAGCCCGGCGGCCGCAACCGTATCAGCCATACCCAGTACCACTCCGGAGCCTCGGGAAACCCATGCGGATATTCTCGAGAGTGAGGCTCTATATCTCATGCCGTTTTGGCAATATCATATCTCAAGTTTAGCGCGCGGGGTCACCATCGTCCATTAAGGCACGAAGTGAATCGTTAGGGGGCACCCTGCAGAGCACTCACCCCTAATTTTAATTTATCAAGTTTGTAAGGGGATTTAATTCCAAAAATCTGATTTCAATTATATTTATTTAAAAATAATATTTCAATTTATTTCAACCCTAAAGGTTAATTTCATATTTCAACAAGATTTCAAAGTTTGACTTCCGGTAAACCACAGTTTACTCTAAAATTCATCTAAAATCAGATTTAATTCCAAAAATTCCGAAGTTTCACGACTGACTCAGAAACGTCGAGATATACAACTTTCGTGTTTAACTTTTTCAATCCGAGACACCAAAATAGGTCAAAAACACCAATTTTCACAGAACCACAATTCTGTCCGAATTTCATATGTCACAGTTTAAACATTTCGAATTCTACCATAGCAATTCAACTCCAAATTTGATGAAATTTTACAGAGATCATCTTAAGACATTTATCTACAACTTTCATGTTCGGCCAAAGATCTAAATCGGTCTGGAACCTATGTCAAAAACGTGATCAAGATCAGACCTAAGTTCTGTCAAGAATTTCAAGATCTAGATTCAAGCAGTTCGGTTTCGGTTGGTTTTCGCATAACAAATCATCTCTAAAAATTCTGAAAATTTTACAGCAGATAGATCTAAGCCTTAGGAACGTTTTTTATGTTTTAAGTTTTTCCGTTTGAAGTCGTTTTAAGGTTCGGAAAAATTCGTCAAAACTGTTGCGTCGGTAGAAAACATAAGTTGGCAGATTTACGGTTTCTTGTTATATCTTTTAGTTTCGAACGTTTTAATTCCTCCCAAAACCATGTAAGAGTTAACTTACTGATTTGTGAACGTCCGGGATGTCTATTTCGAAGGCGTGGCTTCCAGTTCACCGTTTCTCCTCTCCGTTCGTCGGGTTCCTCGTTCTAGATCCGATTCGGGGTGTAAAGAGAAGAGAAACGAGGTTAGAATCCATTTTCGGATTGAAACGAACAAAGATTATTCAGACTAGGGCTTACCACACGTTGGAGATCTCCCGATTTTCGTCCAACAGCCGTTGTCTCGATCTTTTGGTGCCTCTGTTGACTCCGGGATTACGACTTGTGTGTATAGAGAGTATCGTAGGGTTTTGAAAAAGGGTTTAGGGCTTCCGAGGGGGTTTATTTATAGATAGCTAAGACCTAGGGCATCCAAGATCTGGCCCTAAGGGTCTTGAGTCGAGAGACGTTCAACCGAAAGTCGAAAATCCGCGTTCGGGCGAGAGATTCGCGCAACGGGCGAATCTGCCTTCTGGCGCGGGGTTGGCGCGCCTTTTCCCCTATTAGCGCGCGGCCAGCGCGCGACTAACGCCTGGACTTCGGTCCGGGCGGGTCGTGCGATCCGTCGTGCTTTTCCGCCTCTCTTTCGGGTTTCTATCCCTCTATGCTCTCGGATTCCAATTTCCAGACTCTCTTCGGGTTCCTATTTCGTGTCGTTATTTCTTTCGGATCTAATTTTACGTTTTGGCTCGAATTCTCGAGTTCATTTATATCGGGTACCCGTGTAACGACTTATTTAACTTTATTTAATATCTTTTGTTTAATTAAATTCCTTTAATTAATTTCATTTCTCATTTCTTCTATTTTTATTTATTTAATGTATTTACTGATTTATTTATTTATTTATTGTATTTATTTATTTATTTATTGTATTTATTTATTTATTTATTTTATTTATTGTATTTATTTATTTATTTATTTATTGTATTTATTTATTTATTTATGTTGTAAAATTCTCGGGTATTACAGTCTACCCTCCTTAAGAATCAACTTCGTCCTCGAAGTTGTGTTTCGGCTTTTCTCGTGCTATTTTATTATTTTGTGACTGAACTTAGAATTAAAACTTCTAAGCTGCCTACGTACCCGGTGAAGGGATCAAGCCATAACGTAGTTCAAAACAATTTGAATTTGTTTGTTTGATTACAAGAATGTATGAAAAATACACGGTGTATGACATCCTCTCTCCCTTAAGATTGCAGTTATGTCCCCATAACTGTGTCGGTGTCTGTTTGGAACAGTGTCGGGTAGCGTTCTCTCATGTCGGATTCTACTTCCCAAGTTGCCATCTCACTTTCGTGGTTCGACCAAAGAACCTTGATCATTTTGACGGTGTTGTTCCTCGTTACCCGTTCCTTAGTGTCGAGAATACGCACTGGGACTTCTTCATAAGTCAAATCTTCATCGAGTTCGATTATTTCGGCTTGAAGTACATGTGTCGGGTCCGACACATACTTCTTTAGTTGTGAGACATGGAAGACATTATGAACTCGATCTAATTGTGGCGGTAAAGCCAGTCGGTAGGCTAAATTTCCGACTCGTTCTATAATCTCATAAGGTCCTATATATCGAGGACTCAACTTTCCTCGTTTGCCAAAGAACATCACCCCCTTCATGGGTGATATCTTTAGCATGACCCTATCTCCCACTTGAAATTCTAGGTCTCGTCGTCTCACGTCGGCATAACTCTTTTGACGGTCTTGAGCGGCTTTCATTTTCCCTTGAATCACTTTGATTTGTTGAGCCATGTCTTCGATAAGTTGTGGTCCCACCACCACGGACTTATCGTTTTCTTCCCAGCTCAACGGGCTTCGGCACTTTCGTCCATACAACGCCTCGAATGGTGCCATGCCGATGCTAGCATGGTAGCTATTATTATAGGAAAACTCAATTAAGGGTAAATGAGATTCCCAATTCCCTTTGAATTCCAACACACATGCTCTCAGCATGTCTTCTAGTGTTTGGATTGTCCTCTCGGTTTGTCCATCCGTCATCGGGTGGAATGCGGTGCTCATTTTGATTTGAGTACCGAGAGCTTTTTGTAACTCCGTCCAAAAGTGAGAGACAAATCTACTGTCTCTATCGGAAATGATGTCATGTGGTACTCCATGTCGTCGTACCACATTATCAATGTAGGCTCGGGCCAATTGGTCCATAGTCCACGTGTCTTTCATTGGGATAAATATGGCCGTCTTTGTTAGCCTATCCACAATTACCCAAATTTTATTCATGCCTTTAGGTGATCGGGGTAATCCCGAGACAAAGTCCATCGAGATGCTATCCCACTTCCAACTTGGAATTTCTAGTGGTTGCATCAATCCTAAGGGTTTATGTCGCACTGCCTTAACCCTTTGGCAGGTGAGACATTTCGCTACGAAGTTCGCCACTTCCTTCTTCATTCCCGGCCACCAATAGATCTTCTTCAGATCTTTGTACAATTTGTTACCTCCGGAATGTACGGAATATGGCGTGTTGTGCCCTTCCTCCATCAACCTTTGCTTCAACTCGGCACACTTCTGAGGCACACACCATCTCCCTTTAAAACGGATACTTCCATCCTCGTGGATAGCAAACCCTATTGCCTTTCCTTCGGCAATATACCCTCTTATCTTCTCCAATTTCGCGTCGCCCGGTTGAGCGAGTCGAATCTCGTCCAATATTGGAGTTTCTACGACCATCGCGTTGATCGTTTCACTCACTGTGCCAGGATGCACAAGTTCTAACTCCAATCTTGCTAACTCTATCTACAATGCCGGCGGAATTACCAACGAGTTTGTCACATGTTGGGTTTTCCGACTTAGGGCATCGGCTACCACATTCGCTTTCCCCTCGTGGTATGCTATCTCTAAATCGTAGTCTTTAATAAGTTCCAACCACCTTCGCTGTCTTAAATTCAACTCCTTCTGAGTGAATACATATTTCAAGCTCTTGTGGTCGGTGAACATTCGACACTTCCGCCCATAAAGATAATGTCTCCATATCTTTAGAGCGAATACGACCGCTGCCAACTCCAGGTCATGTGTCGGATAATTCTCCTCGTGAGGTTTCAGTTGGCGTGATGCATACGCTACGACTCTCGAGTCTTGCATCAAAACACAACCTAAACCTTCCTTCGAAGCATCGCTGTAAACTTCGAAGTCACCATTCTCTGATGGTAGTGTTAATACGGGTGTGGTTGTGAGTCGTTTCTTCAATTCTTGAAACGCAGTCTCACACGCTTCGGTCCACTCGTATTTTGCTCCTTTCTTCAGTAGCTGGGTCAAAGGACGTGCAATCCTTGAAAAGTCCTTCACAAATCGTCTATAATACCCAGCTAATCCAAGGAAACTCCTTATCTCAGTTTGGCTCTTTGGAGTTGCCCACTCAGTTACGGCAGAGACCTTTGCCGGATCCGCTGATACTCCATCAGTGGATACTATGTGTCCGAGAAATGCCACTTCTTTCAACCAGAAATCGCATTTCGACAGCTTGCCGTATAGCTGATTTCTTCGCAAGATTTCTAACACTTGATGTAAGTGTTGGGCATGCTCTTCCTCGCTCTTTGAGTAGATCAGGATGTCGTCGATGAACACTACGACGCACTGATCTAACAATTCTCGGAACACGTTGTTCATGAGATTCATGAACATGGCCGGAGCATTTGTTAACCCGAAGGATAACACTGTGAACTCGTAATGGCCATATCGCGTTCGAAACGCCGTCTTCGGAATGTCCTTCTCGGCGATCCTCAATTGATGATACCCAGATCGCAAATCGATCTTCGAGAATACTGAAGCTCCCTTCAGTTGATCAAACAGATCCTCTATTCTCGGTAGGGGGTATTTATTCTTGATGGTCACTTGGTTTAATCCTCGGTAATATATGCAAAGACGTAGTCCTCCGTCTTTCTTCTTGACAAATAAAACCGGTGCTCCCCAAGGGGACGTACTCGGTCTTATGTAACCTTTTCCTAACAGTTCCTCGAGTTGTTCCTTTAACTCCTTCATTTCCAGTGGTGCCATCCGGTACGGAGCTTTTGAGACAGGCTCTGTCCCCGGTATGAGATCTATAGTGAATTCAAGATCTCTCTCAGGTGGCATGCCCGGAACGTCCTCAGGGAACACGTCCGGGTATTCTCTTACCACTGGTATGCTATCAACCTTGTTTTCTTCCGCCTCAAGGTTGTGCACATAGCACGCATATAGCTCGTACCCCTTACGCATCAAGTTAGTTTAAGTGCACTAACGATTTTGTTACTCTTCTTAGGGGGCTGAGAGTAAAAGATAACTCTCTTTCCCCTACTTTTTGACAAGATGATCTTTTGCTTTTGGCATTCGATCACCGCCTTATACTGGGATAGCCAATCCATCCCCAGTCTGATGTCAAAGTCTCTTAAGTTAAATTCTACTAAGTTCGCGAAGAATTCTACGTTCTTTATTACTATAGGAATTCCGTTATATCGTTTAGAGCAAGTCACTACTTCTCCAGAAGGCAATTGAATTCCTAAGCTAATTCTCTCGCACTTAGGTAGATCTAACTCAGGCACTATCCTTGATGCTATAATCGAGCAACTAGCTCCAGAATCAAATAGAATTCTAAGGGGCGTATTCAAAACATAAAATGTACCTGCCATCACTTCTCCTTGCGCAGGCACGTCCGCTTGATTCACCACGTTAAGCCTCCCCATAGGGCGTCCCTGATTGCCCTGTTGATTCGCATTCGGCTGCTGATTTTGTTGTTGGTTTTGATTCTGAGGGGGCGGAGGTCGTTGGTTCTGGTTCGGATTCTGCGGCCTATTTTGAGGGGGTCTGTACCCCTGGTTATTCCCGTTTCGCCCGTTTTGATTTTGAGGCTGTTCTTGCCCCATGACCAAATTGTCCCTTTTTGTTATGTTCTCGACCCTGGTTCGGCAATCCCGTCGAACGTGACCCATTCGACCACATCGGAAACAGGCGCCCTGTTGCGGGCATCCTCTTGCCAGATGGGGTCGTCCACATCTCGGGCAAGGTGGTACCGGATCTTCTTGGTTGAACCTTCTCCCAGTGTTGTTTTGTTGGGGCCTATTCGACCCTCTGCGCTGTTCGTTCCTTCCAGTGTTGTTCTCGCTTCTCGAGTCCCGGTTTCTCTTGTCTTGGGGACCCCTGCTGGACTCCCCACTCACCCTTCTCTTCAGTTGCTGCACACGTGCTACCGCCACAGCGCGGTCATACACAGCTTGCAAATCGGGGTAGTGTACCCCCGCGATCACCTCGCGCACAGACAGGTTCAGCCCCATCTCGAACTTCTGTGCCTTTTCTGCATCAGTAGGCACTAGCCTTGGTGCGAACCTCACCAGCTCCTTAAAACGTGTGTAGTATTCTTGCACAGTTTGGCCTCCTTGCTTCAGCGACAGGAACTCTTCGTACATCGCTGATTTGGTACTCAAGGGATAGAATCGATCCCTGAGCATCTCCATCATTTCCGCCCATGAGTAGGGCTCATCATCCTCCGTCAGTTTAGCTTGCATCGCCTGCCACCAGTCGTCAGCTTCGCCTCCCAAGTAGTATGAGGCGACGTGCACTCTTTCTCCTTCCGGACATTTAACTGCTCCCAGCAGCTTGTCGAAGGTCCGGATCCACTCCTCCAGTTTAGCTGGATCCTCCTCACCAGCGTAGTGGGGCGGCTGGTAAGGATTCACCATCGCCAGATAGTTAGGGCGAGCTTGGGGCGGAGGTACCGCCGCAGCTTTACCCTGGTTGACTTGCGCGTTTCCGAGCGCAATCAACACCTCCTCTATCGTCCTAAGACGATCGCCCACATTGTTCGGTGCGGGGGCGTCCTGCGCACCTTGGGGTTGTTCCTCCTCAGGTTGAATCGGTTCCGTGACGTTTGGTAGTGTCTCAGTAGGAGTTTGGGGAACAGGTTGGGCTCTCGGTCTTCCTCTGGGTGCCATTCTGTTACAAATGGTATAGATTAGGGCATAGCAGTGTTTGGTTAAACAAGAAGATCTCAAATTTATTTCTATCTTCTTCACATAATGCTCGATTGAGCTAATTTAAAACGTAGAAATTAAGTTTTTTTTTTCTTTTTTTTTTTAAATTTCGGACAGTCTGTCCAGATATTTTTTTTTCCGAATTTAAATTTATCTAAATAGATAAATCTCGTATTTTATTTCCTTATAAGAAATTTTTAGTACAAGTGATAGGATATACCAAAAATAGAAATGTTTCCTTAGCAAAAATAGTAACTACTACAAATGGAAATTCCTATCGTCTCTAAGCGTCCTCCGGCACAGTGGTAGGATCCTCCTCCGGATCTTCCTCCTCCGAACTTGGCGGCAGCAGATCGTCAAAGATAGTGTTCAAGTCCTGCCCGTGGGCATCGATGTGTTCCTTTAGTATTAGGTTTTGTGTAGTAAGGGTTTAGACTTGGCGTTCGAGTTGGTTTATGCGGTGGTGATCCACCTCTGTCAAGTTGCTCAGGTGGTGCAAATTGGCCTCCAATTGAGCCATACGGTATTTCATTTGTTCTATGGTCTGATGGGAATCAAGATGAACGTTCATCATTTTGATCATCAGCTGCATCATGTCTTGACTAGCCATCTAGCGCAAGCAAAAGATCTAAGTTAATATTCGCCAAGATTCTAAGTTAAATTCGACAAGATTCTAAGTTCAAGTTTTGCCAAGATTCTAAGTTCAATTCGCCAAGATTCTAAGTTCATAGGAGAGATGCAATATGCAAATGCAAATGATGATTCCCCCCAAAAATAATTTAATGCATTATATATATTTTTCCATGGGGTTTTAAAATAAATATTTTTTTTTCCTTTCCATGGAATTAATACTTTCAAATTTAAAATAATATTCGAAATATTAATAGTTGTTTAAAAATAATAATGGTTTAAAAATAATGGTTTAAAAATAATAGTTAAAAAAAATAGTCGGGCTCTGATACCAACTTGTAACACCCCGGTTTTTGATAACCCAGGTCGGGGTGTCACCGCCACACCTCCCTAGTAAGACACGGTTTCTCCGGCTCACTAAAGAGATGCAAGGCTAGGTATTGCAGTATTTAAAACATTTAAAGCATTCAAAACAGCCCATACAATATAGTTCGAAAATAATAATGTCATAGCGCAGCGGAAATAATATTTAAGTATAGTATTGTAGCGGAAAATGTAAATAGGGCCGACATGGCCAAAACACGGGTTAAACAGGCCCGTTCATAATATAGTCTAATGTACGAATTTATAAACAAAATAATGTTTTCCCAAAAGATAAAGTTCCCATGCATGAAGTGCTCATGTTCACTCTACATACTCTGTAAGAAAAGAAAATAAAAAGAAATGGTTTGGTCAGCACAACTTGCTGAGTAAGTTAACACATACATGATCATAGGGTTTAAAAGCCATTAATTTAATAATCAAATAAAAGCATGATAATAACATAATATTCAAATTAATCTAATCAACTATTCAATTGCATAATTTATTTCAGGGCTTTATTTAACAACACATTTCGCATGATTTAAAATAATAGCCATAATTTAAGTAAAGCATTTAAGTAATTTAATTGGACAACAAACATAATTTAATCTAATTTAATTTAATTTAATATCCCCATTACATCCCACATTTAGTATTTCAAGTATTTCACGATTGCATCGCAATCTCAACAAGTTTAGCCGGTAGCCCGGCGGCCGCAACCGTATCAACCATATCCAGTACCACTCCGGAGCCTCGGGAAACCCATGCGGATATTCTCGAGAGTGTAGGCTCTATATCTCATGCCGTTTTGGCAATATCATATCTCAAGTTTAGCGCGCGGGGTCACCATCGTCCATTAAGGCACGAAGTAAATCGTTAGGGGGCACCCTGCAGAGCACTCACCCCTAATTTTAATTTATCAAGTTTGTAAGGGGATTTAATTTCAAAAATCTGATTTCAACTTAGTTTATTTAAAAATCATATTTCAACTCATTTCAACCCTAAAGGTTAATTTCATGTTTCAACAAGATCTCAAGATTTGACTTCCGGTAAACCACTGTTTACTCTAAAATTCGTCTAAAATCAGATTAAACTCCAAAAATTCCGAAATTTCATTAATGACTCAGAAACGTCGAGATGAACAACCTTTGTGGTTTAACTTTTTCAATCCGAGATACCGAAATAGGTCAAAAACACCAATTTTCACAGAAACACAAATCTGTCCGAATTTTGTATGTCACAGTTTAAAGATACTGAAATCTACCATAGCAAATCAACTCCAAATTTGATGAAATTTTAGAGAGACCATCTTAAGACATTTATCTACAACTTTCATGTTCGGCCAAAGATCTAAATCGGTCTAGAACTAATGTCAAAAACGTGATCAAGATCGGACCTAAGTTCTGTCAAGAATTT
>JAOANR010000015.1:24487445-24554876 GCA_030278955.1 Hygrophila difformis | reverse complement strand
TGGTATTTATTGTATTTATTGTCTATTTATTTAATTATTATTTTATTTTATGTTGGAAAATTCTCGGGTATTACAGTCGTGGCGCGCCAAATGCCCTTTCATCGTGCGGCCCACGCCTGGACTTCGGTCCGGGCGGGTCGTGCGATCCGTCGTGCATTTTCTCCTCTTTTTCGGACTTCTATCCCTCTATGCTCCCGGATTCCGATTTCCGGGCCATCTTCGGGTTCCTATTCCGTATTGTCATTTCCCTCAGATCTAAATTTATACTTGGACTCGAGTTTTCGAGCCCCTTGGTGTCGGGTACACGTGTAACAATTTATTTATCTTTATTTAATTCTTTTTATTTAATTAAATTCCTTTAATTCCTTTTTAAGTTAAATTTCATTTCTCATTTCCTTACCTTTATTTATTTATTTATTTGTTGTATTTATTTATTTATTGTATTTATTTTATTTATTGTATTCATTTTATGTTGGAAAATTCTCGGGTATTACAGTCTACCCTCCTTAAGAATCAACTTCGTCCTCGAAGTTGTGTTCGGCTTTTTCTCGTGCTAAGGTCTTTTTGGTTGTTTTATTTTTCCGTGACTGAACTTAGAATTAAAACTTCTAAGCTGCCTACGTACCCTGTGAAGGGATCAAGCCATAACGTAGTTCAAAACAATTTGAATTTGTTTGCTTGTTTACAAGAATGCACGAAAAATACACGGTAAAATACTGATGTTGCGCGATGTGACATCCTCTCCCCCTTAAGATTGCAGTTATGTCCCCATAACTGTGTCGGTGTCGGTTTGGAAGAGTGTTGGATAGCGTTCTCTCATGTCGGATTCTACCTCCCAAGTTGCCGTCTCACTTTCGTGGTTCGACCAAAGAACCTTGATCATTTTGACGGTTTTGTTCCTCGTTACTCGCTCCTTAACGTCTAGAATTCGCACTGGGACTTCTTCATAAGTCAAATCCTCATCGAGTTCGATGATCTCCGGTTGACGTACATGTGTCGGGTCCGGCACATACTTCTTTAGTTGTGAAACATGGAAAACATTATGAACTCGATCTAGTTGTGGCAGTAAAGCCAGTCGGTAGGCCAAATTTCCGACTCGTTCTAGAATTTCGTAAGGTCCTATGTATCGAGGACTCAACTTTCCTCGTTTGCCAAAGCGCATCACCCCCTTCATGGGTGATATCTTTAGCATGACCCTATCTCCCACTTGAATTTCTAGGTCTCGTCGTCTCACGTCAGCGTAACTCTTCTGACGGTCTTGAGCGGCT
This sequence comes from Hygrophila difformis, assembly GCA_030278955.1. Classification (NCBI taxonomy): domain Eukaryota; kingdom Viridiplantae; phylum Streptophyta; class Magnoliopsida; order Lamiales; family Acanthaceae; genus Hygrophila; species Hygrophila difformis. The sequence continues at coordinate 24,553,608 of JAOANR010000015.1, read as the reverse complement.
CTCATTTTCCCTTGAATCACCTTGATTTGTTGAGCCATGTCTTCAATAAGTTGTGGTCCCACTACCACAGGCTTATCGTTTTCTTCCCAACTCAACGGGCTTCGGCACTTCCGTCCATACAGCGCCTCAAATGGTGCCATGCCAATGCTAACATGGTAGCTATTATTATAAGAAAACTCGATTAAGGGTAAATGGGATTCCCAATTTCCCTTAAATTCCAACACGCATGCTCTCAGCATGTCCTCTAGTGTTTGGATCGTTCTCTCGGTTTGACCATCCGTCATCGGGTGGAATGCGGTGCTCATTTTGATTTGAGTACCGAGAGCTTTTTGTAACTCCGTCCAAAAGTGAGAGACAAATCTACTGTCTCTGTCGGAAATGATGTCATGTGGTACTCCATGTCGTCGTACCACATTATCAATGTAGGTTCGGGCCAATTGGCCCATAGTCCACGTGTCTTTCATCGGGATAAATATGGCTGTCTTCGTTAGCCTATCCACAATCACCCAAATCTTATTCATGCCTTTAGGTGATCGGGGTAATCCCAAGACAAAGTCCATCGAGATGCTATCCCACTTCCAACTTGGAATCTGTAGTGGTTGCATCAGTCCTAAGGGTTTATGTCTCACTGCCTTAACCCTTTGGCAGGTGAGGCACTTCGCCACGAAGTCTGCCACTTCGTTTTTCATTCCCGGCCACCAATAGATTTTCTTTAGATCTTTGTAAAGCTTGTCACCTCCGGGATGCACTGAATATGGTGTACTGTGCCCTTCATCCATCAACCTTCGCTTCAACTCGGCACATTTATGGGGCACACACCATCTCCCTTTGAAGCGAACGCTTCCATCCTCGTGGACAGCAAATCCTATTGCCTTTCCCTCGGCAATATACCCCCTTTATCATTTCCAACTTCGCGTCACCCGGTTGGGCGAGCCTAATCTCGTCCGATATTGGAGTTTCTACGATCATGGCATTGATTGTGTCACTCACTGTGCCCGGATGCAGAAGTTCCAATCCCAATCTTGCCAACTCCATGTACAATGCCGGCGGAATTACCAATGAGTTTGTCATGTGTTGGGTTTTCCGACTTAGGGCATCGGCTACCACATTCGCCTTCCCATCGTGGTAGGATATCTCCAAATCGTAGTCCTTAATAAGTTCCAACCACCTTCGCTGTCTCAAATTCAACTCCTTCTGAGTGAATATATACTTCAAGCTCTTCTGGTCGGTGAACATTCGACACTTCCGCCCATAAAGATAATGTCTCCATATCTTTAGAGTGAAAACGACCGCTGCCAACTCCAGGTCGTGTGTCGGATAATTCTCCTCGTGAGGTTTTAGCTGGCGTGATGCATACGCTACGACTCTCGAGTCTTGCATCAAGACACAACCTAAACCTTCCTTCGAAGCATCGCTATAAACTTCGAAGTCACTATTCTCTGATGGTAGTGTCAATACGGGTGTGGTTGTGAGTCGTTTCTTCAGCTCTTGAAACGCTGTCTCACAAGTCTCTGTCCACACGTATTTTACTCCCTTCTTCAGTAGCTGGGTCAAAGGTCGTGCGATTTTCAAAAAATCCTTCACGAACCGTCTATAATACCCGGCTATTCTAAGGAAACTCCTTATCTCAGTTTGGCTCTTTGGGGTTGCCCATTCAGTTACGGCATAAACTTTTGCCGGATCCACTGAAACTCCATCAGCGGATACTATGTGTCCTAGAAATGCTACCGCCTTCAACCAAAAATCACGTTTGGACAATTTGTCGTATAGCTAATTCTTTCGCAAGGTCCCTAACACTTGGTGCAAGTGCTGGGCGTGCTCTTCCTCGCTTTTCGAGTAGATCAGGATGTCATCAATGAACACCACTACACACTGATCTAACAGCTCTCGAAATACATTGTTCATGAGGTTCATGAACATGGCTGGTGCATTTGTTAACCCAAAGGATAACACTGTGAACTCTTAGTGGCCATATCGAGTTCGAAACGCTGTCTTCGGAATGTCTTTCTCGGCAATTCTTAACTGGTGATACCCAGATCGTAAGTCGATCTTCGAGAATACTGAAGCTCCCTTCAGTTGATCAAATAGATCCTCTATTCTCGGCAAAGGGTATTTATTCTTGATAGTCACTTGGTTCAATCCTCGATAATCTATGCAAAGACGTAATCCTCCGTCTTTCTTCTTAACAAATAAAACCGGCGCTCCCCAGGGGGAAGCACTCAGCCTTATGTACCATTTTCCTAACAGCTCCTCGAGCTGGTCCTTTAACTCCTTCATTTCCAATGGTGCCATCCGGTATGGAGCTTTTGAGACAGGCTCTGTGCCCGGGATGAGATCTATAGTGAACTCAAGATCCATCTCAGGTGGCATTCCCGGGATGTCTTCAGGAAACACATCCGGGTATTCTCTTACCACTGGTATGATGTCAACCTTGTTCTCTTCCGCCTCAAGGTTGTGCACGTAGCACGCATATAGCTCATACCCCTTACGCATCAAGTTACTTAGTTTGAGTGCACTAACGATTTTGTTACTCTTCTTAGGGGGCTGAGAGTAAAAGATAACTCTCTTTCCCCTACTTTTTGACAAGGTGATCTTTTGCTTTTGGCATTCGATCACCGCCTTATACTGGGATAACCAATCCATCCCCAGTATAATGTCAAAGTCTCTTAAGTTAAATTCTACTAAGTTCGCGAAGAATTCTACGTTCTTTATCACTATAGGAATTCCGTTATATCGTTTAGAGCAAGATACTACTTCTCCAGAAGGCAATTGAATTCCTGAGCTAATTCTCTCGCACTTAGGTAGATCTAACTCAGGCACTATTCTTGATGCTATGATTGAGCAACTAGCCCCAGAATCAAATAGAACTCTAAGGGGTGTATTCAACATATGAAATGTACCTGCCATCACTTCTCCTTGTGCAGGCACGTCCGCTTGGTTAACCACGTTGAGCCTCCCCATAGGGCGTCCTTGGTTGCCCTGCTGATTCGCATTCGGCTGCTGATTTTGCTGTTGGTTTTGATTCTGCGGTGGCGGAGGTCCTTGGTTCTGGTTCTGATTCGGCGGCCTAAATTGGTTCTGAGGGGGTCTATACCCCTGGTTATTTCCGTTCCGCCCGTTTTGGTTCTGAGGCTGTTCCGGCCCCATGACGAAATCTTCCCTCCTTGTTATATTTTCGATCCTCGTCCGGCAATCCCGACGAATGTGACCCATTCGACCACATCGGAAGCAGACGCCCTGTTGAGGGCATCCCCTCGCCAGATGGGGTCGTCCACATCTTGGGCAGGGTGGTACCGGTTCTTCTTGGTTAAGCCTCCTCCCATTGTTGGTTTGTTGTGGCCTATTCGACCCTCTCCGCTGTTCGTTCCTTCCCGTGTTGTTCTCGCTCCTCGCGTCCCAGTTCCTCTTGTCTTGGGGACCCCTGCTGGACTCCCCACTCACCCTTCTCTTCAGTTGTTGCACACGCGCTATTGCCACAGCGCGGTCATACACAGCTTGCAGGTCGGGGTAGTGTACCCCCGCGATCACCTCGCGAACAGACAGGTTCAGTCCCATCTCGAACTTTTGTGCTTTCTCTGCATCCGTGTGTACTAGCCTTGGTGCGAATCTTACTAGCTCCTTGAAACGAGTGTAGTACTCCTGCACAGTATGGCCTCCTTGCTTCAGTGACAGGAATTCCTCATACATTGCTGATTTAGTACTCAAGGGATAGAATCGATCCCTGAGCAGTTCCATCATTTCCACCCATGAATAGGGCTCGTCGTCCTCCATCAGCTTGGCTTGTGTCGCCTGCCACCAGTCGTCCGCTTCGCCTCCCAAGTAGTACGAAGCGGCGTGCACTCTCTCTCCTTCCGGACATTTGACTGCTCCCAGCAGCTTGTTGAAGGTTCGGATCCACTCCTCTCGTTTAGCTGGATCCTCCTCACCAGCGTAGTGGGGCGGCTGGTAAGGATTCACCATTGCCAAGTAGTTGGGGCGAGCCTGAGGCGGAGGTACCGCCGCAGCTTGCCCTTGATTGACTTGCGCGTTTCCTAGCGCAACCAAAACCTCTTCTACCGTCCGAAGAACGTAATATATTGTCTAGGCAAGCCACTATGAATGTGCTTGTACATAGTGCTTGATTGGGCTTAAAAGTAACGCAAGATTTGTTTTATGAATAAATCTTGTGTTTTATTCCCTTAAAATAAGCTTTTAAGGGACTGTCCTGTCCATGTGTTCCTTCAGTATTAGGTTTTGCGTAGTGAGGGTTTGGACTTGGCGTTCGAGTTGGTTTATGCGGTGGTGATCCGCCTCTCTTAAGTTGCCCATGTGGTGCAGATTTGCCTCCAAGTGAGTTATACGATTTTTCATTTGTTGTATGGTTTGTTGGGAATCAAGGTGAACGTTCATCATTTTGATCATCAAGTTCATCATATCTTGACTAGCCATCTAGCGCAAGCAAAAGATCTAAGTTAATATTCGCCAAGATTCTAGGTTAAACTTCGCCAAGATTCTAAGTTAAATTCGCCAAGATTCTAAGTTCTTTAAATGAAGGAGATGCAATATGCAAATGCAAATGATGATTTCCCCCAACAACAATTCATGCAATATATATTTTTTTCCATGGGTTTTAAAAATAAAAATTCATTTCCATGGAATTAATGCTTAAAAATTTAAAATAATATTTAAAATCCTTGGACCTCTATATTGGGTCAAAATAATTATAATTTGGCTAAAAATAATTTTGGGCTAGGAAAGTTTAAAAATAATAATTTGGGCTTCTATAATAATAATAATGTAAAAATGATCATGGTTTAAAAATAATAATCTAGCAGTTTAAAAATAATATAATTTAAAAATAATAATGGGTTTAAAAATACTAGTTTAAAAATATCCGGGCTCTGATACCAACTTGTAACACCCCGGTTTTTGGTCACCCAGGTCGGGATGTTACCGCCACACCTCCCTAGTAAGACACGGTTTCTCCAGCTTACTAAAGAGATGCAAGGCTAGGTATTTCAGTATTTAAAATATTTAAAACATTTGCAAACAACCCATACAATATAAATTCGAAAATAATAATATCATAATGCAGCGGAAATAATATTTAAGTATAATATTGCAGCGGAAATGTAAATAAGACCGACAAGGTCAAAACACGGGTTAAACAGGCCCGTTTATTCTATAGTCTAATGCAAGAGTTCAAAAATAAAGTTTCGCAAAATATAATTCCCCCATGCATGAACGTGCTCATGTTCATTCCACATACTCTGTAAGGAAAAGGAAAAATAAACTGTTTGGTCAGCACAACTTGCTGAGTAAATTAACACATGCATGATCGTAGGGTTTAAAAGCCATTAATTTAATATTTACATAAAAAATGATAATAAGCCATAAATAATTCAACTTAATTATCTAACCAATTTGCATAATTATTTCATGGCACTAGTCAATAATACATTTAGCACAATTTAAAATGAAAGCCATAATTAATTTAAACAAAGCATTTAATAATTTAAACGACAACGATAAATAATCCAATTTAATTTAAATTCCCCATTACATCCCCAATTTAGTAGTTTCAAATGTTTCACGATTGCATCGCGATCTCGACAAGTTTAGCCGGAAACCGGCGGCCGCAGCCGTTTCTGCCATACCCAGTACCACTCCGGAGCCTCAGGAATTCCATGTGGACATTCTCGAGAGTGTAGGCCATATATCTCATGCCGTTTTGGCAATATCATATCTAAATTTTCGCACGGGGTCACCATCGTCCATAAAGGCACGAAGTGAAGCAGTTAGAGGGCACCCTGCAGAGCACTCATCCCTAATTTTAATTTATCAAGTTTGTAAGGGGATTTATTTCAAAAATTCTGATTTCACTTAATTTATTTAAAAAGATATTTCGACTCGTTTCAACCCTAAAGGCTAATTCCATCGTTTCAACAAGATTTCAAGATTTGACTTCGGTAAACCGCTGTTTACTCTAAAATTAATTTAAAATCAGATTCAAGTCCAAAAATTCTTAAAATTTACCACTAACTCGAAAACACCGAGATGAACAACTTTCATGTTTTAACTTTTTCAATCCGAGATACCGAAACAGGTCAAAAACATCGATTTTCGTAGAAACATTAATCTGTCCGAATTTATCATACAGCAGTTCAAGATTTTCAAGATCTACCATAGCAAATCAACTCCAAACTTAACGAAATTTTACAGAGACCTTCTTAAGATATTTTTCTACAACTTTCATATTCGGCTAAAGATCTAAATCAGCCTAGACCCCTAGTCAAAAACGTCATCAAGTTCAGATCTAAGTTCTGTCAAGAATTTCAAGATTCAAATTTAAGCAGTTCGGTTCCGGGTTGATTTCAGATACCAAATCATCACGAAAAATTCTGAACGTTTTACAGGAGATAGATCTAAGCCTTAGAAACGTTTTTTGTGTTTTAAGTTTTCTCGTTTGAAGACTTTTAAGGGTTCGGAAAAATCGTACAAAATCGTTGCGCCGGTAAAAATCTCATGTTGACAGATTTTCGAAATTCTTGATTAAGTTTTTAGATTTAAGTGTTTTAATTACTCCCAAAACAATGTAATGTCAACTTACAGATTTCCAGTCATCCGGGAACGTCGATTTCGGAGGCGTGGCTTCCAGTCCACCGTTTATCTTCTCCGTTCATCGGGTTCTTCGTTCTAGATCCGATTCGGGGTGTAGAGAAGAAAAAGAAGGAAGTTAGGATTCGTTTTCGAATCGTATATGGAACAAGGATCGTATCAGAACTTACCACGACGTTAGAGATCTTCCGAATTCATCCACGACAGTCCTTGCCTTGGTTTCATGCCTCCGACGACTCCGAGATTAGGGTTTTCGAACGTCTAGGGAGTATGGATGTTTTGAAAAGTGTTCGGGGCTTTCAAGAGGGGTTATTTATAGGTAGACACGACCTAGGGACGTCCAAGGTCGGCCTTGGTGAGTCTTGAGCCGAAAGGTGTTTAACCGAAGTCGGAAAATCCGGATTCGGGCGAGTGAATCTCGCGACCGGCGAATCTGTCGTGTGGCGCGGTCGTGGCGCGCCAATTGCCCTTTCACCGCGCGGCCCACGCCTGGACTTCGGTCCGGGCGGGTCGTGCGATCCGTCGTGCCTTTCCTCCTCTTTTTCGGACTTCTATCCCTCTATGCTCCCGGATTCCGATTTCCGGGCCATCTTCGGGTTCCTATTCCGTATCGTCATTTCCCTCGGATCTAAATTTATGTTTGGACTCGAGTTTTCGAGCCCCTTGGTGTCGGGTACATGTGTAACAATTTATTTATCTTTATTTAATTCTTTTTATTTAATTAAATTCCTTTAATTCCTTTTTAAGTTAAATTTCATTTCTCATTTCCTTACCTTTATTTATTTATTTGCTGTATTTATTTATTTATTGTATTTATTTTATTTATTGTATTCATTTTATGTTGGAAAATTCTCGGGTATTACAGTCATGTCCTTCATTCTCAATTAAAAAAGAGATAATTATCAATATGAATTAATACAACCAACAATGTTAGCTTGAGTAAATTGGGGCTCTAGTATTGTATATGAGAAGAATTGCTTTGGGAAAGACGCCCTTCATTAGGCATGCAGATTCTCGATGGATTAATCTTAAGTCCAATGTGACTTGAGGATACCACGGCAATTCACCAAAAATATGAGTTAATACAATAACCTTATTCCAATTTTATACTGAAACATACAAAATCAATTATTGGAATGAGACACCATAAAGACATATCATTTTTTATTTTTATTTTTTTCAAATAGTCTTGTAGTGACTTATATTGATTGATATCCTGAATCACTTCACTATATGACTGCAAGACTATCTCACCCAAAACAACAATAATGTAAATTTGTGATAGTCAATTTCAAGAATTGGTTTTATTTGTATCCTAAAATTAAAATAAGGTTCTTATAATGAAAAATATTGATAATATAAATAAAAAATTTATTTATTTATTGTTATAATCATTATAGCTCTAATACTTCTTTTTTTCCTCTTGATGGATATTGAATTCTAAAATAAGTGATGAATATTGGAACATAAAAGTAGGCAACTAATTATTTTATATATAGACCCTGGCCAACACCATCAATCGTAGGCACCCGATTGGCAAGATAAAATAACGAAAAAGAGAGATTGGGGAGCGGATAGCAGATTTGAATAGTAGATTATCTCACGGTTCTCACTCCGAATTCATTATCCACTAAATCCTTCCAAACATTTTCATTATAGTATTATGAAAAAGTGACCGAAGGGACACAAGAAAAATATACTCCAGTGCATTATAGTATATTCTTTCTGTCCCATTATTTTTGTCTCAAAACTTCTGGACGTACTGTCCAGTGCATTTGCTTAACACTTAATATCTTAAAATGTACGTATGTAAAAGTTATATAAAATGTATATTCTAAAACTACATTATTATACGAATCTAATAAGACCAAACTTGATTGTATTTTTCTTATATAACTACAATAACACTAGGTCAAAGTTGATTAATAAAAAGTGTCAAAAATCAAAATAGTACCCTACTAGTGGGACGGGGGATATGAATTATTGCTTCACCAGCTAATTTTTGTATTCTATTTATAGATATATAGAAATATTTATCCCTATTCTGTGTTGAAACTGTACTATAGTCTAGTGCTAGTATCTAGTGCCTACAAATAGTCTTAGTCTAAAATATTGTTAGGAATAAAATATCAATATGTTGGATAAACTAGACTGTAGATCAGACATTAATGCAGATCATTGAACAGTAGACTGTCGAAACTAGAACAATATGGTTAGTTCCTACTAGTTGTTTTGGGCTTTTTAAATATAGGATAATATACACTCCCTCCATATGTTTATTGTTGCACCATTGGGTGCTTTGATACTGTTTACACATGCATTTTTACTTCAAGTTTTATCACTATTATACAAGTTAAAATATACTTCGTATTTAATTGAGATCTTATTAGATTCATCTCATCTTGTAGTTTTTAAATATTGAACTTTTGAAATTTTTACTTATATCGAATTTGAGTTATTAAGAATTTAAAATGTGTGTGGGACTGCGTACTGGGTGGGTACTGTTACAAAAAACCCAACAGGTACGTAACAAGAATTAAGAAATGGAGGGAGTATTTGGGAGGAAAAAAAAATGTTCTCCCTCTATCCCATTATTTCTGTCTCAAAACTTTTGAACACGCAGTGCAATTCATTTATTTTAAACATATAGAAGTAAAAATTATATAAAATATATATTCAAAAACTATGCGAAAACACGAATCCAACAAGATCTTACTTGACTATATTTCTTTTTATATAACTGCAACAAAATATTAGGTCAAACACACACCATGACTAATAGTGTAAATAGTCCAAATATAACGTATTTAAGGGGACGGATGGAGTATTTTATTATAACTAAATCTTTCAAATAAGTATATATTGAAAATCTTGCATCTAAATCCTTAAACTTTTAGAATAATTGGATCGAATTTGAAAATTCCGAAAACCCAAATTCCGACCTCTCTACTTCCATCAATCATTTCATTACAATCGGGTTCCTATGATTATCTCTGAATTGTCCCTTAAGAATACTGAATCTATATATTTCAACAAGAGTGAGAATATGCCATACTCTCCGACAGGGGCCTACAGCCTAGTCTATCGCAAGGCTATTCTGTAAATATGTCAGGCTCAGATCATTTTAAAAGCATATTTAGTTAAATTTGTTTAGGTCATGTTTTATTTAAAAAAAAAAACCTTAAGCTACTAGGCCGACCTATTATAATTTTTATAAAAAAAATATAATTTATTATATATTTATATATATTTATTAGTATTATTGTTTATTATTAATTTAATATTAAATATGTTCTTTTATAAAATAAACTTAAATAGGATTTTAAAAGGTTTAAAACTCGGCATAGATAATTATTAAATATGTCAGGCTTAGATCTATAAAGATAAGCTTAAGCCAAGCCAAAGTATAATCCGACCTAGCCTATTTCCACCTGTTACCACTCGTCTGGGATAACTATTAATCCTTTAAACGGTGCCTTCAAGGTTGCAAGGTGGGATGAGGACTATCACATGCCTTGAACCAAGTTAAGGGCTTTGATTTGTCTTAAGCGGGTCAAGTGCTTTGATTTGCCTTGAACCGGTCAAGGGCTTCATTTGCCTTAAACAGATTAAGGGCTTCTAGATATGTAGCAAAGCGGTAAAGAAAGCAGTAAAAGGAAAATAAAGTAAAGAAAGTAAATTGGATTTGATTGACGTTTAGTGTCTTTTACAGTGATCTTATTTATAGATGTGCAAGGGATGCAGTGAATAGTCGTGTCCATTCGGTAGAGACGCAACTTGGGGGAGGATGCCTCCATTCGCGGATGATTATGTTTGCTCACGGAAAGGTGTGTCTCTTTATGAAGTGGTGTGTTCCTTGGGTACAGTTGCTTGGGCTACTGTTGTTCGGAAAATTAATCCGCAGATCCTTGTTACTCCAGTGATATCATTCCTCGGGCTATTGTGGCTCGGTAATCTTCCGGTGATACATATTCTTGGAATACATTTTAGAGGATTTTTGGTCCGTTTTTGGGCCTTTTTCCAGCCAATCTTATGCATAAAATTGGCCGAATTCTTATATTTTTTATGTGTGGCAATTGAACACTTATAAATAACAATTCAATACCTTTACATATATAGAATAAGCGTAGTGACCTATATGATATTAACATGGAATGGAATGAATCCATCATTTATTTTTACATTAAATCCTTTTAGTGACTATTTTATTCGATTGTAATTAGCCATACGTCAATCCTTTCATAAATTGTTCACATGAAATCCTGAAGCATGCCAGAAATTTAGATAAAACTAAATACGTAACTTTGACATACAGAACTGCTCCCCATATTTCATCGACGCCGTCATTTGTTTCCTACTTGCTTCACAAACGAAAAACAAAACCCTAATTTTCAAATCTTAACATTGTGTGTTCTTTTTACATTTGATAAATGGAAAACCCTAATTTCGATAGTTGAATTTCTTGTGAATCTTTCGTATCATATTTGACGCCAAATCAACGGTATGAATTAGGTACAGATGGTTGTACATATAATTATGATGCGTCAGGGCCAAAAAGTGATGTCAATGACCATACAAGTGAATCTGATGATGTGATGTCTCCTCATTGAGTGATGTGTATGACCTTAAGAGTATGTCATAATGTGCAATGCCTCCCTAGCGAGTGATGCAAGCCCAGTCAACATCATCACGTTAGTCAACACCATCACGTTGGGGCATGCATACAGCATTCTGCAAGTGCAGCATATTGCAGTGTCAGTACCGTAACGAGATTGCTAAATCAGTGGTATTTATTATTGAATCCACCATTATGAGTTGATCGATGACTATTACAAATTAACATATATTGTTGAATAATAATTTTTGTTTGTTCAAATTTAAAGGTTTCTATAAAACTGAATGCATATACTCCCTCCATCCCATTTGAGATGTCACAATTCTTTTGGACATGGTATTTTAGGTAGAATGAGCTATTGTGTTAAGGGAGAGGTTTCTGTGCTGGCACCTGTACCTACTGGCAGTGATGGCGGGGCATTTAAAAGTGATGACAGTGTGTGTGTAACAGTGTGTGTGTAAAGTGATGTGTGGGTATGAAAAAATAATAAATGGGGATTATATATAAAAGATAAGAAAAAACAATCTACAATTTATACATTACTTTATAAAACCTACACATCACTTTACGAGTCCTAGACGTCGTTTTATTCATGCCAATACCTGCTGGCATGAAAATTGCCAGCACCCAAACTTAACTGATTGTGTTAAAGTGAAATAAATAGTTAATGTGATGTTTGTTTGAAGAAGTAGAAATTTTCTAAATAAATAAATGTGGCAATTGAAGTGGGACGGACTAAAATAAAAAATGAGACATTTGAAATGGGAACGAAGGGAGTATTATATTTTTATCCCTATCGTAATATTTGATGTTTTAGAGTACAAGTGGATGGAAAAAACTTGTACACTTGGAACAAGAAATCTCGTCAGCAGATTAGGAATGTAAAAATAATTAAAATAATGACTAATCATTGCTACACTTGACGCTATCCAAAATTGTATAAATAATTTAAACAAACAATGAATATGTACTTTTCTTCTTTCTTTTTTTAAATTTCTTTTAATAGGCACCATACATACATATCTAAAATTTTAATTACGTACCAAACTCTATCCTCTTGGTCAAAATATTTTCTTGGCCTACGAAAATCTTCCAGCTATGACTTCCAAACGTAATTTTGTATGACTTTAAGCCCCATATTTTAGGGCATGCATGCTTGTCTATACATGCTCGTGTCTAAATACATACATATATATATATTAATAATTATGTATATATGAGAATCTGATAGTTATTGAAGGGTTGTTTCTCCCAAAGTAGAATTGTGCATACTCAAAAGCTCGAATCTGATTTTAAACAGTCAGAGTCTCATACCAATCAAATCAACTGTGTTTGATCGATTGTGAGAATCTTCATTGAGTAACACTAGTTGCAACATAAGTAAAATTGATTTCAAAATAATACTCCTTCCATCCCACTATTTGTGTCCCAAAACTTTTGGGCACGATATTTTATGTGAGAATAGTTAATATTTAATGTAGGGGTAGATTAGCGTTTAAAGTGAGGTTAAATTAGGAATTCATGTGATGTGATTGTATTGAGTTTGAATTTTTAATTGATTTATTTATTTGTGATGTAATAGTTGTGTGTTTGAAAATTAGTATATTTATTTATTAGTGTGATGTGATGGAAGTGGGTTCAGTAATGAAAATATTTAATTATTTCTTTAAAAGGAAATGTGACAATTGTAATGGGACGGACCAAAAAGAAAAGTGAGATAGAATTAGTGTGACGGAGGGAATAATAATAATAATAATAATAATAATAATTTGAGGGTACTAGGTTTCAAGCCCTAGGTATCCCTACCCTCATCATATGTTCTTAATGAATTGGTCTAATTAAGGTATACTTTAGATTAGGGCATCTCTGAGCAAGGTCAGGCCACAGGTGGGGTAAGATGGGTCATGGGCTCTATACACATAGAAGTCCCGAAGACTTCTCTCGCTCGTGCTTATACCCCACACCAGATCCGAAAATGGTCTCAGTGACTGAGTGGATTCGAAAACAACCACGGCAAGAGGCAAAGAGCGTCTCCAACGCTGACGGAGAAATGGCGTTGGACACTAGAATCGCGGTAGCGGGCGCTCCAATGCGCCCGCACACTACAAGAAAACACAGGTTTGCCGGCCGAAATCGCCGACCGAAGGTGTACGGGTCGGATTTACCGACCGGGTTACCGACCGAAACCTTCGGTCGGCATAAAGTAACCGTTGAGAGAAGGGCCGGGCAAGAGACGACCACATTCCCGACCGTAGAGGAGTTGGTCGGGAGTACCGACCGCATTTTCGGTCGGTAACCTAGGTCGAATTATTTCTTCCCCAAATCGCTGTAAACGTTCATTTCGCACCCCCCCCCCCATCCCGATTCACTCCGTCGCCTCCAAATTTCACCGCGCCTCCCCGACCTCCGAACACCGACCGCCGCCTGCCGCCGACCATCGTCAATCGAGCACCGACGTGGACTGAGGACGCTCGAGCATTGAACGGAAGAGCAGCGTCCTCCCCACGAACCCGCCGACCTGCTCCCCTCCCCGCCTAATTCCTGCCGCCCAGCCACTCCCCTCGCCGTCGCGTACCGCCGCCGCCGCGTCCCTGCGGAACAGCGCTGCTGTCGCCGGATTCCCATCCCCGCCTAGGCCAGTCGCCGGAATCCCCTGCCCTCCTACTCCTCTCCCGGCAGTCCCACCACCACAATCGGCCTCCTTTCCCATCGAGTGCACACTTGAGGTATTCAATTCACTTAATTTTTGCTCTTAAATTCCATTCGAATGTTGGCTAAGTTATTCGATTGTGTCACTGTGGTTGTAATTTTTTTTGTCTATATGGTATTGTGAATTTTGGATTGTGGAATGTGTTTTTTTTCTCCATTCGATTATTGATGTGTTGAAGGAAATGCATTTGATTACATTGATCTATTGTGTTCTTTAGTTAGCAAATTCTATAAAAGGAAAAAAAATAGGTTGTTAAAGTTGGGGCAGCCGGCTGTTTTGGCTTAGAATGATATGTAATGTTTGGATTTTTGAAAATACGGACTTAGATATAGAATCCTCTCGTAGAGTAGATGATTATCCATATATTATATGCCGATTTTGGAGCTCATTTGATAAAGTTATGGCATTTCCAAGTGTTTGTGTTGGTATTGTTAAGCGTTTTGAAAATGTTACAGACCCGTGCGTTTGTTTACTTCCTTCCGAATTGGGAATTTTTGTTGTCGATCATATTGTTGGTTTGCTGGTGTCAAAGTATGTTATTGTATTGTAGTTCTTCAATTTTCGATTGCTACATGGCCAAGTCGGTAGTGTAGTTTAATAAAATGCTTCTAGTGTTATTTTGATTTCCTATAAATTTTTTCCTTCTCGTTTTAATGTTGAATATTGTATTATTAGACACAGTTGGCCACTACTCTAATTTGGAACGCAATATCCAACTCAGCCGACTACTGCCTCGATTTCATTGGCATCAAGGTAATATAATTTGATCTATTGCATTACATCTTCCTACGACAAGTTTTAAAGCTTTACTAAGTCATGGTTTGTTGGAGGCTAATACCATTTATTTTCTATTGTTGTTTATATAATATTCAAATTGTGGGATTTGATTATTTGAAGTGTATATAAAACAGTGGTTTCAGATATCTTTTAACGGACGTAATTGAAGATAGAATTCTTAATTCTTAAAAGTTTATAATAGTTTATTCTAAAAGATTATAAAATGCATGTTGATTATGTTAATTATTACTTATAATCTTTTTCAAATAAGTTAACATAATTACTATCGAAATAAATCCAAATAAAAGATTTTTGATATAATGTGTTTCACTTAGAAATCGAGGATCAAGCGACTATACAGATGTCAGAACGAGGCGGTGGCTTATCTTCGAACATGCCACAGCGGACACTTGCATCTGCCGAGGAAGCGGCAAGGATACGGCGGGCGAGGGAGGCATATCGGCGACGTATGGCAGGTATTTGTAAAATACGTTTAGTTTCGGGTGATAACAATCAATGTTTGCCAATAATTAACTTTGTAAATTTGAAATATGTTTTATATTGAATTGCAGTTGCAGCTGCCGACCCGGAAGAGCAGCCTATAGTACCGACTGCAGACACGGTTGTTCCAGAGACACCACCCCCACGCACTCCAGGTATTAACAACTTTCATAATACTTTTGATTCAGTTCTTTTATGATAAACTTTGACTTTATTTGTTGTTAGGATCGGTGGGGTCTTCACAAGCGGTTCCACCCGTTCCTCCTCCCGTACCTGAGCATGGTCCTGACAGGGTGCTCCTTGCGCCGAAGGCCAGTGATGGCATGTAAGTATTCCACGTTATATTAAGTTATGTTATTCAACATTAAATGTTTCTTTATACAACATCAATCGTCATCTTAATTATGTCGTTTAACGAGCATCGCTTGCCTTGAAGTATCGACTTCCCGAAGTCTGTTGTGAGGAAGATCACAGACATCTATTCCAGACGTGCTGATATAAATGGGATTAGCTGGGGTAAGGTGTCAAAAGAGACTAAGGAGTTCTATTGGGGAGAATTCCAGGTATGATATGTATCTTGCATTAATCATTGCCTTGTGGGAAACTAGTATCTCAAATGATCTCTATAATTTTCTGCAGAAAGTTGCTCGTTGGGCTCCTGAGCATGCCCTTGCTGTGAGGAAGGAATGGGAGAAGAAGAATATCGCACGGTGAGTTGTAAATTACATCTATAGTATTTTAATGTAATTTGGGAACGACTGATGACCTTAATTGCATATAACAGATACAAGGATTACACCTTGGACATCCGTAGTAAGAAAAAACCGATGCCGGGGGATGCGCTTGTGGCCGAGAATTGGAGGCGAATATGGGATTCGCAAGCGTTCAAGGATAAGAGCAAGAGGGGGAAGCTGAACAGACGTCGCGGTCAGGAGGATGCACCTGCCCTCCCCACCCACACTGCAGGCTCAAAGACATTTCGAGCCACTCTTGATGTTCTGGTATGCTTTTCAAATCCATTAGACAAAATTCTATGGTATTTACTGACACATATTGGGATAACTACCTTGTTTTGTAAAATTTTATAGTCGGCTGAGAAGGAAGGGCCTGTCCACTTGCATGAGCTCCATGAGCACAAACATACCAGAAAACACCAAAAGGACAATTGGGTACGCGAAAAGTCGCAGAACCTTCAGGTATAGATTCTAAATGCCTTGTTCAATTTGTTGTTTACTTCTATTCTAAGTTGTTTAACCCTTTTTTTAAAACTTCCAAAACAGGTCGAGTTTAATGCTGTTGTTGAGACCTTAAGCCAGGATCCAGAGATTGGTAGTAGCTTGGATCCTGATCGCGTCTTCCTAGATGTAGCTGGTGGTCCGGACAAGCGCAAGGCAATTTATGGCATAGGGTCCGTAGCGAGGTCGACCCGGCCTGGGGATGCTGTGGATTCCACCCCTCCACCGCCTAGTTCTCAGTTTGTGATGCAGGCCCAGTTTGATGCATACACGGCGACTATCGAGCGTCTCTCCCAGTCACAGATGACCATGGCGGAGCAGATGGAGAGATTGTTGGGACGTCGGGGCCCTCGATCCCCACCCCGCGGGGACGGGGATGATGATTTTGGTGGCTGCTCGGGAGGACATGACCTTCGTGTGCATTGACTGTTTTAGTTATTGTCCTGAGATGTTTGTTGTGTGTTTGTCGTATGTTTGTCGAATGTTTTTAGTTATGACCTTGGTGGCTGCGCGGGGACGGGGATGATGATGACCTTGATGATTTTAGTTATTACTTTAAGTCTAATGTTTGTCGTATTCTGAGATGTTTCGACACACTTTGAATGAGCTATGTTTGAAGTACACAATATGTGAATATTGGTTTGTTTGGTATTGATGTGTTGCTTGTTTATGGCTATTTTGTTATGCACATTTTCTTTGGTAGCAGGTTTGGACAGTGGCAACAGCCATTCTGCTGTAGCAGGTGCAGCATTTACCGACCGAAAGGTCGGTCGGTGACTCGGTCGGAAGGTTTACCAACCGACCTGGCGACCAAAAGGCGGTCGGGAATCGGGTGGTCCCGAGGTCCATGGGGTTCGAGTTGCCGACCGAAAACTTGGTCGGCAACTCGGTCGGGAAGTTTTCCGACCAGAATCCGGTCGGCAGGGTGGTCGGCAATGTCACCGACCACAAGCTCCCTGGTCGGCCCAAAATTTCGGACCAAGATATTACCGACCGCCTCCCCCGGTCGGTAAGCCGGTCGGGAAGTGTTAAAACGACCCGTCCCATGGGGTTCCCCACCGGGTTTTTCGGCCGGTATTTCCGTGTTTTCTTGTAGTGGCAAAAGTGCCGCCCGCCATCGCCATTTTTGGCGATTTTGCACAGTAGCACGCCACGGATTGCGGGGAACTGTTCACCCGCAATCCCTTTTATTGTTTTCTTTTTCTTTTTTCCTTTTTTATTGTTTTTCTGCTGTTTCTTTTTTTAATTTTTTTTTGTATTATTTCTTTACATCTCATTTCAAATATCTTTTTCAATTTTACTTTTCAATCTTAATTTTTCCATTTTTAAAATATCTTTAAATCCCTCAGTAGTATTATTTTTAATTAAATAATTTTAAATATTAAAATTAAATATATCATATATATTTAAAATATGTATTAATATAATTGATAAATGAAATATTATATGAATAGTAAAGGGAATCAAAATGAAATATTCTATTGTAGAGGGAAATTTAGAGTTGTGGGTTGGAGAGAAATAATGGAAAACTGTAAATGTAACTGTAAAATAGAGATAGTGTAACTGTAAAATAGAGGTGTGGGTTGGAGATGGCCTAAGGATGTGAAGGATTTAACAGAATGGAGCCTGAAAAGAAGGTCCGGCAATACAAGTGGAACCAAGGCTTCCAGAAACGACAGTGGCCCAAATAACTTGTTCATGGATTTGGCTTTGTTCTTCATAACCGAAGAAGCACATTTTATTTATGTTGTAATAAAGGGTGGTTAAACAATACGCCCCCAGGTTAAGTCGATCACCACAGGGAATTCTACAGGCCAATGGAAGAACATACATTACAACGTTTTTACTCGGAGAAGCCACAATGTATCATTTTACCCATTCAAACATAAAACCCGTGTGTTCTATCTCCGCATGATCATCACTCGAACTCATATTGGCACCTACGAAATCATTCGAACTAACTGAGGATAAAGAAAACTCCGAAGGGGTTAACTAGTCAGGCTCTACATTTGCCTCGTCTTCTACTATTGGCAAACGGGCTATCATCAAAACGTCTAACAAAGTAGGTCCAATAAACTCATCCCTAAACATGAAATAGTCTGTCAAAGAATTCCAAAAAGAGGCAACGGTAGCAATAAATCTTAACATTGGGTGAAGAGGTTGAGAAGAAACCATGATCGCTTGATCTATTCTATATTTCTGCCAGCGATTATCAAAAAAGGGCTTCATACGAGCAACCAGACAGGCGAGAGTTCAACGTCGGCTGGGGTAGTTCCATCAGACTCGCCATGAGTTCGGCCTTGGCATCGCAAACACCTACTAAGGTAGACTCCATTTCCGCTATATAACTATCGCTTCGGAACAGACATTCTGCGAGTACATCCGGAGGACCCAATGCCAGAATCACATCTGACGATTGCCCAGGGCGGACAATTTGGGCAAATGAGGGGTCATTTTTCAGAAGGCATCGTGAATAGCTCGCCCTTTTATCGCGGAAAATTCGCAAGAACTATGACAGCTGTTTCGTTAATCAGGAGGCGGTGAGGATTTGGAAAACCAAGGTCCCCGAAAGGACGTACGAGGGAAGTTTTGAAACCAAAAATGCTCATATATGTTTTAGTTTGGAGCTCGTTATCGGTCCTTATCCAAGTGAAACAAAACTACTTTTTCTTCAAAAAGATTTGGATTCTCAGGCCCATTATTGCTAAACATAAGGGGCAATCTGTTAACACATTAAATATATGTTAATAAATCCAAGAACTATTTAGGGTCTGAAACACATGATAGGGCCATTATTCTGGCTTGATGCAATGGAAATATTCATTTTCGGGCAACAGATTCCGAGCAACATCATCCCAAGCAAGTCAATGCTACCAAATAAAGGTGCATAGCCCAAAGATAGCAGTCCGAGCAAAAATCTGCCCGAGCGAAGCCATCTGAGGAAGACTTTTCCCAGCAAAATCAAGACAACGTGATCCCGAGCAAGGAAGGGTTTGTACTCCCGAAGGGCTTATCCGCGCCAAGAGAAGGAAAAGATGGGAAAGATACATATTTCATAATTCTACATAGAGTGGGGAGTGGTATTGTACGTGTCAGGTGTACCGACTCCAGTAAGAACTTTTGTTGGAGGGGTTTAACAGTTATTTTTAAACCATATTTTGATTAAAATTGTATTTTGTTGGTATTAAAATTTGGTGGTAGTACATACAAAAGGGGCGAGGATTGCACATGCAAGCCTTTATACACTACAAGAAAAATTGAGTTTACCGACCGCACATGCGGTCGGTAACCCAAGGACGCGGGTCGTCCCAGGGCTTACCGACCGCACCGCCGACCGAAGGTGTCGGTCGGTAAACCTTTGGTCCGAAATCCAGCGCCGACCAGAAAAATTTGGGGTCGGGGCCCCGCCGACCGCATTACCGACTGCATGGTGGTCGGTGAATTTCCCGACCGAATTACCGACCGCGGCCGCACATGCGGTCGGTAATATCTAGTCCCGAAAGGTCCCGGTTGAGTTTACCGACCGAATTACCGACCGCATCTTGCGGTCGGTAATTCTCTTTTATTGGAAAAGGGCGTGCTCAGGAGGGGGCTCGAACCAATGACCTCAGTACACCCAACCACAACCCTAACCAGCTGGGCTAGGTCTCTAGCCAATCAATCATATTCCGCCATGTGTCATATATAGTATACCTTCTCAAATATGTTGAAAGATTTTGCTGAAGAGAGGCCTCGAACCCGGGTAAGGGAGTGAAATCCCTCGCGCATGTGCCATCTGTGCACCACATGTTTCATGTCATTGTATGAAACATTGTATATATAACCTATATAAGTACATATATACATATAAATGTGAAAATTAGAAACTAAATTAAAATATAAAATAAAAATTAAAATTATATTAATTAAATAATATTAAATTTCATTAATTAAATTCTAAAATATAAAATAAAATAGTTAAATAAAAAAACCTAAAATCAGTGTATACCAATACAATTGCGCTATTTCCTCCAAGATTTCCTTCAAGAACTTGACTTTGTTTTCTTTCTGTGATGGCGGAAGATGGTGTTACAAATCATGGAGGCGTACCGCCAGACCCTATGGAAACTCGGGCCATCAAACGTCCAAGGCCCTCGTATAGTGCTGTCGCTCGTAAGAAGGCTGGTTTTGTGCAGATGACTCTTGACGAAGATCCCGCAGATGATTTGGGTGATCCTTCCGACCTTACTCTTTCTTATGTCAATGGGAAGCCTTGTATTTCCTTTTCAGACTCTTTTCGAGAATATCTCTTGAAGCCCTGGGCGAATGCAGTCGTTTTTAAAGTGATTGGCAGGCGAGTGTCCTACAAGATCCTTCAAACAAGATTAGAGCAGATATGGCCTTCCGCCAAGCATTATGATTTGATCGATCTTGAAAATGACTATTTCGTCATTAAGTTCCAAACAGAAGACGAAGCTACGCAGGCTGTTACGGGTGGACCTTGGATGATTCTTGGTCACTACTTACATGTTCAGAGATGGGATGCATCTTTCGACCCCAAAACTAATGAAATAAAGTCGGTGGTTGCTTGGGCACGGGTTCCAAGCCTCTCTATGCACATGTATCACAGTCGTGTCATTGCTTTAGCGGGTTCAGCCATTGGTCGTGTTATTAGTGTCGACTTCAATACAGGCGACACCAAGAGAGGTCGATTTGCCCGTCTAGCAGTTCAGATAGATCTTGACAGACCTTTAACTCCATGTATAACAATTGATGGTACAGATTTCAACATCGAGTATGAAAACCTCAAGTTAATCTGTTTTCTTTGTGGCAAATATGGTCACATTCAATCAAATTGTCCTTCCGCGGCTGAGTCTTTGGAGAGTCCCCATGATCAACCTAATTCCAATAAGGATGATCTTCAGCCTGAGAGCAACTTCGGGCCCTGGATGTTAGTGCAGTCCCGAAGACGTCAACCGGTTCGATCGGTGAAATCCAACTTCTCTTCCCCTCCCTCTGATACTAACAGGTTTTCTTTATTGGAAGAGGCATCTGATCATCCAGAACCTGATCCTCAACAACCGTCACTCCAACAGCCGGTGCCCCTACCTAATCGAAGGAAAAATCCTCCATCCATTCAGACTGATTCCAATCAGAGACCAGCCGTGCCTCCATCCCTTTCTTCTCGTCCCTCCACCACCATTTCACATCCTTCTTCTTCATCCAAAATTTGGAATCAGCCTTCTGGTGTGAGGGCAATCCCATCCCGGACTTCACTTCAAGCTGATCATCACAAAGTTGTTTATTTTGAGGATCCTTCATCTTTCAAATCTAAGGATCCCAATTGTTGTGGTCGTCCGCCAGACCCTCCTACCTTATCATCTACTGATACGGACCCTAGCGTGGATCCTATGGACACGGGTGATCCTCCTCTTGGATCCATATCTCAAAGGGCATCCAGTGTGCCAATTAATCTTCGAATTTAACCTTGACTCGGGTAACCTCTAACTCAACTTTTATTATGACTCTTACTATTGTATGTTGGAATGTTCAAGGTGCAGGTTCGAAAGCTTTTCGTCGTGAATTTATGGATATGACTTCATGTAATAGAGTAGATATTATCGTTGTTTTCGAACCAAGAATCAGCGGCCTTAAAGCTGATACTTTTATAAAAAAGAGTGGTTTTCCGTTCTCTTTCAAAGTAGAAGCAGTTGGTTTCTCTGGGGGTATTTGGTTACTTTGGAAGGACTCGGCCAAGGTGGAGATTAGGGAATGTCACCCTTAGTTTATCGACACCAACATATTAGTCCAGAATGTTGTCTTTCATATTACATTCGTCTATGCAGCTCCTAATAAACATCGTCGTGCTTGTCTTTGGCCGGAATTATCTCGGATTGGTCATTCTAATAGTGGTCCTTGGTTGATGGGTGGTGATCTCAATTGCATTGCCCGTTCTTCGGAGTCCCGTGGGGGTTCTTATTCTCCCAGCTTATGTACAGAGCTCCTGCATTGGATGTCCAACAACAATTTAAATGATCTTAAGTTCTTTGGAAGCACCTACACTTGGGCTCGCGGCCCCCTCCACCGTCGTCTGGATAGGCTACTTGCAAACGCAGATTGGTTGTCTTCATACCCTACTTGCACGGTTGAAATCCTCCCTCGCTTACAATCTGATCATGCTCCCCTTCTTGTTAGACTTCTCAACTCGAATCACAGCACTCATACTCCTAGACCTACCCTCTTCAGATATAAATTAGCCTGGCAAAAGCATCCCAGCTTCCTTAAGATGGTTTCAGACATTTGGAAGAATGATCTGCCATTCAGTAGTAAGATTTCTTATTTTCAGAAGGAAGTGGCTCAATGGAACAGTAATATCTTCAACTCCATTTATAAGCGTAAAGGCAGGATTAGAGCTCGCTTGGCAGGTATCGAACGAGTTTCAAATTGGATGGATAGTGCCTTTTTAACTCGATTGCATTCCCAATTAATTTCTGAGCTTGAGAAGATTTTGGCAGACGAGGAACTTGAATGGATTCAACGTAGTGTTCGTAATTGGAACTTGGCTGGGGATCAAAATTCTAAATTCTACCACCAATTTGTCAAACATCGAAGCAACAAGAAAACTTTTTCTATTCTTGAGGATGCTGATGGATTTGTCTTCTCTGACCCCAATCAAATTCATGATATGGTTGTGAGGTTTTATGAATCACTCTACAAAAGTCCTGATTTTAATAGGCCTATCCTGAAGGCCAACAACAACTTTATTCATTCGCTCTCCATTGAAGATTCTGAGGCTCTGATCTTACCACTTTTTAAGGAGGAAATCTGGACTGCTACGAGAGGCATGGCCCCCCTCAAAGCCCCAGGACCTGACGGCCTTCATGCAGCCTTCTACCAGAATAATTGGGGGTTAGTTGGGAATGCTGTCTGCCAACACCTTCAATCCTGCTTCACTAATCCTCAGTTCATCCAGGATTTTAACCAAACTTTAATTGTTCTCATTCCCAAAGTTCCTAATCCAAGAACTGTCAAAGAATTCAGACCAATTAGTTTGTGTAACGTAGTCTACAAAATCCTCACCAAGACACTTGCTAACAGGATGGCTTCCTTACTCCCTCATCTTATTTCCCCCGGCCAGGCTAGCTTCATCCCGGGTCGCATTATTCAAGATAATATCATCATATGCAATGAGATCTCTTACTTTATGGAGAAGTCTACCGCGAAGCCAGGCCTCATGACAATCAAGATCGATTTGGAGAAAGCTTATGACAAGCTCGATTGGCATTTTATTCGTGACACTCTTCTTTTATTTGGCTTTCCTCCTCCCTTTGTCAATATTATCATGTACTGCATTGAAACTCCTTCTATGCAGGTTCTTTGGAACGGGAAACCTTCTACACCTTTCAATCCTTCTCGGGGCATTCGTCAGGGCGATCCTATCTCTCCCTATATTTTTATCCTCTGTATGGAGCGTCTGGGGGCTATGATCCTCTCTTCTGTCGACCAGGGGATGTGGCTTCCTCCGAGTTGGAATAAGAACTCTCTCAAACTCCCTTACATCTTTTTTGCTGATGACATTCTTATGTTTTCCAAAGCTAATATTACACAGGCTAGTCTCATTAAATCAATTCTTTCTAGTTTCTGTCTTAGCTCAGGTCTTTCTGTCAATCTGCAAAAGTCTAGGATTATCTTTGGCAATGATGTCCCAATGACTACAAGATTTGAAATTGAAAAGGCTCTTGATATGCATAGCTCTTCAAGTGTTGGCACCTACCTTGGCATTCCAACACATTCAGGGAGATCTTCTTCAACTTTTTATAATTTTATCCTTGACAAATTATCTTCTAAACTTAGCAGTTGGAGTTGCAAATTCCTTAGTTTTGCCGGTCGCATTACCCTGATTAAATCTGTCCTACAGGCCATTGTCATTTACCCCATGCAAGTCATGAAGTTTCCGAACAAGATCATTTTGGATATCGAACAACTCTGTCGGAATTTCCTTTGGGGTTCTACCAGTGACCATAGGAAAATCCACCTAGTAGCTTGGGACCATATTACACAAGGCATAGCTGCGGGCGGCTTAGGATTCCATTGTTTATCATCTCTAAATGACGCATTGCTTATGAAAAGTTGTTGGGGCCTCTTGAGCCGCAATACCACCTGGACTTGTCTTCTTAAATATAGATATGGATGGAAGTGTCATAAACTCAAGCAACGTCCTCAATCTTTGTCTCCTTTTGCTAAGGCCCTAATGAGCATCTGGCCGAAGTTTACTCCTTTGGTGGGATGGAAAAAAGGGAATGGTAAGAAGATCTTGTTTTGGCTTGACCAATGGATTGATAATAATACTGTTTTGCAGGATTTTGTCCTACGCCCCCTAACCAATCTCGAGCTGGAGCGCTCCCTCGAGTCCTATGTTGCAGAGGCATCCTGGAAACTTGAGGATTTGATCGAGACATTGCCCATTGACATTATTCGGTCCATCATCCAGATCATTCCCCCGTCAGCCTCTGATCCAGATGATCTTCCATTCTGGAAGTTGTGCCCTGACGGTCAATTCACAGTTAAGAGTGCTAGGGAAGCTCTTACTCAGATTCAGACCACTCCTTCCCATTACCCTCCTATCTGGAAGCATATATGGAGGTGGCCGAGTCCTCAGCGTACGAGATCTTTCCTCTGGCTTTGTTATCACAACAAAATTCTCACAGGCACTGAACGTTGTAAAAGGAAATTAAGTAACGACGACAGATGCTGGAAGTGTGGCGAGATAGAGAGCCCCATCCACGCTCTTAGAGACTGTCCTCATTCGGCCCAGACCTGGCATCAACTTGGTTTTACTAAACGTTCCTTCTGGACCTCATCCATTCAAGATTGGATTGTTTCCAACCTTTGCACCAATACTGATAATTCCGTGGCGACCACTTTTGCTATTGGCACTTGGCATATTTGGAAAGCGAGATGCAGCGAATTATATGGTCATTCCGTCACCAATTGGGATACCCTCCATTTCACTATCAACAGCATGAGTAGGGCCTTCAGTTCTAGCATAACAGCCTCCAAATCTGCAGGTAGAAAGACATGGAAGATGACACGAGCTAGATGGTGCAAACCACCTAAGGATTGGTTCAAACTCAATTGCGATGGAAGCTCATCCCCGTCTCACAGTGTTGCTGGTGCTGTCATTCGTAACTCCGACGGACATTGGATCAGCGGCATCCGCGCCAAGAAGCCCTCTATGGACATCCTGCTAGCAGAAGCCTGGGGGATTCTACTTGGACTCCAAGAAGCCTGGGACCTTGGTATTACCAATCTTGAGGTTGAAAGCGACTCCAGCAGAGCTGTGGAGCTCATCAATTCCAATTCTGATACATTTGGGATCTACACCGAGGTCTTTTCCAAAATCCTACACATGAAGTCTTGGAATTGGTGTAACACCCGAGGAAAAACAAATTCAAATTGTTTTGAACTACGTCATGACTTGATCCCTTCACAGGGTACGTAGGCAGCTTAGAACTAATTTCTAAGTTCAGTCACGAAATAAATCACAAAATACATCACGAGTTAGACCACAAGGACGATAGGGGAAAGTTGGAACCAATTTAGACTAGGCCAATTAGGATACGGAAATGTTGCGAGCGATAAGCCGAACTCGCAACGAGATTAAGGAAAGGATTTCGGGCTAGAGACGACCCAAGGGATCGAGCTAACACGTAGAAAATCGATAGGGGAAAGCAAGGAAAGACCCGACGGAACACGCGGAGCCGAACCGGCCGGTCCGGCCGGCCCGCGCTGTCCGCGCGCCGCCGCGCGGCCACCGCGCGGCCAAGGGCGTCGCGACGCCAGGGCTGGCACGCGTGCTCCGCGCGGACAAAAGCCTAGGTGCGCGCCACCAGCGCGCCAGAGGTGCTGAAAGTGTAAACTTTCCTTCCATGGCGATTTTCTTGCCTAAATTAACATTCTCTTCGATGGTAAACGGATCCCAGCAGTAGGGAAGGGCATAAACTCGGTATTGGGCGCCCCCTACCCCTTATTTTCAGTAAACAAACCCTAGACACTCCATCTTCCTTCTCCAAGTTGAAACCTCCCTTCGACACCACTTTCCGGCGAGTATTCCGGCGACGACGGGACGACCGGGACAGAGCCCTGCCCTCTAGACTCTTGGTAAGCCATTGTGCAATGTTTCAATTCGTCCATAGACCCCTGAAACTCGAATTCTAACATTATTTCCTTACTACGATTTCACGTCGGAAAACGAACAAAAAGCGATCGGAGAAGTTGGCCGTTCGTCGTGACCCTAGGACATCCGGAAACCCAATCCAGCGACCCTAACATCATTTTAAGTAAGTTAACACCTTACTCACAAATTTTTGCGGTTGTTTGTTGTTTAAATTTCGAGATTTAGGCTTGTAACAAAAATCGGTTTTCAAAAACCCTATTTTCGTCCAATTTTAAAGACTCGCCAAAAACTCGACCTTCGGGAATTCAATCCGAAAACTTTTCAACATAAAAGTTGTTCCTAACACCTTTATCTATCTTGTGTCCAAATTTCAGCCATTGACATTAAGTTTTGCTATCCCAATTTTCGCTATGAATTTTCTGTAGCAAACCGAACGTTTCAAATCGGTGACAGATTTCTTCATTCAACTTGATGCATGTTTTTCACCCATTTTTCGAATGATTTAACTTTGCATTCCTAAACAAAAGTTGTAGATAATTGTGTCTAGATTATGCCTACAAAATTTCACGAATTTTGGTGTTCATTTGATATGTCAAACGGCCAAGTTTTTGAAACTGTTTTGAATTCGTTTTCAAGGCCATGAGTGTGCAGAGAGTTACACACGATTTTTGAGTACCAAGAATTCATTATTTCCAAAAACTTAAAACATGAGAGTTGTTCCTTAATGTGTCGTGTAGTTACTGTAAAAATTTCACATCGATTGGTTTTGAAATGAATTTTTAATCGGCGTTATACGAACCTGCGACGAAAACAGTTTTTAAGACATAAATTATTCTTTGCAATAAACTCAAATTTTAACTCACTTCGGAACCTTATTTCCAAAAACTTAAAACATGAAAGTTGTTCGTGTGTGTGTTTTTGAATTACTGGCCAAGTTTCAGAATTTTTGAAGGAAAAACGAATTTTAAATTAAGAAAGGCGTGAACTGCCTCGAATAGGATTTTTCGAACTTGAGAAAACTCGAACTATGAAAACGCGATATCGATCCTTTGATAACTTTGAAATACGAACTTTCGAAAAATCCCGTTCACTAGGCTGAGCCGATCTTCATACTATCATTATCTTTGAGACTGCCTCGTTAGTGGTCTCCTTACTATCTGAGATTGCCTCGTTAGTGATCTCGCGCGCTGTATTTGTGGACTGCCTCGTTAGTGGTCCTACCATATTTGTGGACTGCCTCGTTAGTGGTCCTACCATATTTGTGGACTGCCTCGTTAGTGGTCCTACTATCTTTGAGACTGCCTCGTTAGTGGTCTCCCATTGTTTGGACAGCCTCGTTAGTGGTCCTATGTTGAGATTGCCTCGTTAGTGATCTCCCGGTATGGTGTCCTCTTCTTAGTTTACGGGATGAAAAGTAAAAGACTCGTGTGAGTGTTTCATTATGCTTAAATCGTATTTATCCTGTCTTTAATTACGTATTTAAATTTTATGCACCTTAAATTATGCTTTAAGTTTCGCTCTTTAAATTAAGTTCTTAAATCATGATTTCCGCTGCTAATAAATCATGTATTTTTTTTTAAATCCTCGTACGATAAGCGTAATCTTTAGTTTTAAACACTTGTAACCTCTTTTATTTGTTAGTTAGGGATTAACTTACTCAGTATATTTTTATACTGACAACCGTTGTCATTTTTCTTTTACAGAGTATGTCGAGTGACGCATTGCATATGCACTTGGGGGAAAACATAATGGACATTATAAATTTCTGCATCGTACTGTTTTACCGGGTCTGTTAAACCCGAGGATTTGGCCATGTTGGCCGTGATTTTACTTTCCGCTGCACTTACTTTATTTATTTTCCGTACGAGATAATTTCGACTATCGTACTAAATATTATAAATTTCCGGACTATATCTTGAAATGTTTTAAATCATTTTACATACCCACAAGCCTTGCGTTTCCTTAGCAAGCTCGGGAAGCCGTGTCTTGCTAGGGGGATGCGGCGGTGACATCCCGGCCTGGGTTATCAAATCCGGGGTGTTACAAGTTGGTATCAGAGCCCGGAAATTTTTTTTTAAAGCTACTACTATTATTTTAAACCAATATTTTAAGCCCAAGTGTTATTTCCTTTAAATTATTTATTTGACTACTAGTACTGTTTTTAGCCCAAAAAAAAAATCTATAATCCTTTTTACATAGCCCAAATCTTAGCCCAAGAAATATTAAATTTTGGCCCACTATAGAGGCCCAACCTTTAGCAATTTATTTTAAACTAAATTTTATGGGGAAGGGACTTGCACTTGCATATTGCATATAGAATTAAATTTATGCATATCTTAACCTTGCCTGAAAAACATCTAACTCTAACCTCCCTTGTTGACATTAGATGGCCGAGCCCAACGCGAACATGGTCAATTTGATGGTGAAATTAATGAACGCATACCTTGAGGGCCAACAGCACATCAATTACTTCAAAACGCGGGTAGGACAGTTGGAGGGTAACCTGGCCCATCTGGGTCACCTTAGGGAAACTGACCATCACCACATAACCCAGCTGCAGGAGCAAGTCACACACCTCCAAGCCCAAGTGGCCCAGCTCCAAGACAAGGGAGACGATTTGGAGGAGCAGATAGAGACCATAGGCTGGGAACTGACTAACCTGGCCCAGGACGTGGACGGAGCGGTCCTTCAGAACCCGGGGCCTGCTTCCAATGTCGCCATACCCATCGATGTGTCGAGCGATGAGGATGATCCCATCAAGGTCGAGCCTGCCCATTCGTTTTAGATCTAGTGATCCAGCTATGCATTATTAGTATACTTTCCCTTTCGTACTATTAGCAGCGCACCTATTTCTATTCCGAACGCTTGTAACCCAAATTTAATTCTTGAGTAATAAATCTACAAGCATTTATTTTATACAAGTATATTTAAAGTGTTCCTTACATTTTAACTGAATTACTTCTCTTCGAATACCCTACTAAAACCCGATCAAACAAACGAACGAGTTAATAAGAATCAATGATCTATAGATAACAACTAAACAGAAATACAAGTAGTAAGTATATATAAATATACTTTGTATAGAGATAGTTATCGGACAAGGATATCTCCAACCCTAAACCCTAGACCCTGAACCCTGAACCCTAGGGTTAAAAAAAAAAAAAAAAAAAAAAAAAAAAAAACCGAACAGATTTAAAAAAAAAAAAAAAAAAATGATTATAATAATCATAAAAATAAAAATAATATAATAATAAAGATAATAATAAAATATATACAATACGTAAATATGTACACATAAATAAGTAAATTCCAACAACCTTTACAAGAAAACCCTGATAAATTGATACCTATTAAAAGATTAATCTTCTTGCAAGCAGCTATTTATTTAACCCATAAACTCTACCCCTTATATCTTATCACACTAGTTTATCTAAGTTCCTTGAAGCGGTTTAGTCAAGCAACAGTGCAAGTATTGTTGGGCAACCCGCACACATGTAGGTACGATAGGAAGGTAACAGTAAATCCAGGACATCTCAAACCATAAAATAGGCAGAACAATTGAACCATGTTTCTAAACAGCAGTAGACTACTAACACATGTCAAACACATAACTAAGCAATAACACAACGAAAATATAAACCACAAATCCCAGACAACAGAAACGTTCTCATAAGGAGGAGCCTAAACAAGGTACGTCTAAACGCAAAACCTAAACGAAAACACGAAACCAAAGGGAGACATCACTGATCGGGAGGCGGAAACTGTCGGCGCATGAAGTCGTCCATCTGCCGCACATAGGCGTACATGTCGGACATGGTGGCCTGCTGCTGAGCCTGCCTCGTAGCAAACGAGTCCATGCGGGTCTGATAAAGGTCCAACCTAGCGTCAAGGGCGTCATAACGAGCCTGCCCAGCCGCAAACCCGGCGTCCATACTGACCCGCATCTCCTGCATCATCTGCAGCATCTGAATCATCTCCTGCCCCTGAGGTGCCACGGCAGGAGGTGCCCCAGCAGGAGGTGGAACCACTGGAGGAGGGGGTGGCTGCTCCGGTGGTACAACGAGGATCAGGCCGCCGTCATCAGGATGCGGGCGAAGTACAGCACGGGGAGCCCCACGACGTAAGGCGCTACGCCGCTCAGCATAAGACGGAATACGGTAGCAACGGCCAGGTGCTAGGTCGTACGGATCTGTCTCCGGTGTAGTGCGAATCCCCTGTGCCGCGCACAACCCACAGATGAGGTGAACATGGGTAATCACCCTACTCCCTCGTCCTCTGCGCATACCCCGCAAGTTGTCCTCGATGCAAGCCCCTACATTCACCCTACCGTCCCGCGCGATGAAGCAAATGGTCTCGTAGACGTGATCCAAGACAATGTGGCTCCGGGACATCGGCCGGACACGCCCGAACCATAGCTGAGCGAGCTCTCGCCAAGGGGAGTCCACCGACGTCAAACGAAGCTCATGACTGTGCTCGAACGCAGGAGGCACTAGGGTGCATAAGGTGTTCCACGCAGGAGCAAGAACGCGCCCCTCGGGCTGGGGCCGGAACACGCCATCGTCGGGCAAGCCAAAATAGACGTTGATCGCCCGAGCACTGAAGTCGAGATAGCGACCACGGACCCATACCCGGGATAGATCGTCGCCCTCCCCGAGACCGCCGATGTTGGCAATAACCTCCATAGCCAAATAACCGGAGGCGACGCCCTCGGGGTGACGTGCCAGACCAGTCCACTGTAAATACTCCAAGGCCGCACTGACCCTGTCATCGCCCATATGAAGAGGATATATGCCTCTCTCAGGGATGTAAGACCTGTTTCGACGAAGCTCGTCGAAATAAAAGTCCTGGGCAGCCCTCGTCCTAAACCGGAACCTGTCATGCCGGTGAGGACGCACCTCGTCCGGGAGGCCCCTGAGACGCGGGCCCCTCTGCACCTCATCCTCCTCAGACTCGCTCTCGTCGAAATCCGGCATCGCCGGAGCAGCATGACTGGGGCCAGCCTCATCAGCAACCCGTCTCCTAGTCCTCGGAGGACACATGAGAGACGCCAAAACGACCCACAAAAAGAGCAACATCCTGCAAGTTACCAAACACCAATCATAAGACTAAGTCCCACACAGAAGTCAAGCGAAAATACGAATAGGGCATTAATATATAATCCCAACGTGAATGTACCGTAAGAACAACAAATCCTACCGTTTACTAAGACCAACCAGGAGGTGACCTAGACAAAGAATATGCTGAAACTAGTGCCTAAACCCTATGTGGCATTTCGTCGAACACGTTATGTGCACAATAAACCAAAACCTAAGTTACTAACAACACACGGAAATCGCCCACAGAACGAAACAATCATTCTAATAACAATACGGCAAATCCTACAGCACTAAACAACGAGGGAACAAACCAATAATCACACCCCAATAGCAACCAAGCATCAATAACTTCATAGCCTTTCTAAGGATTCGAATTCAACAAGAATTTGCCAAAAACATAAACACATTATAACATAAACATAGGCAAGGCAACAAGAGTAACAACAATTGCCACATACACTTGCTAAATTGCACAAATCAAGCTTAAAAATCATAAACCCCCAAATTTTGTACACAAACCCTAAATCCCTAAATCTCTTCACAAATCGAATCATTCAAAACATAAAAGTTGAAATTAGGAAGTGGGTTTAGTAGAATCGTACCTGGATGAGTGAAATTGAAGTCGAACTCGAGCAAAAAGGAAGGTAACTCGCCGGATTTAGAGAGAATTGGGGGTGTGTTCTCGGATGGGAAATGGAGGAAGTGGCTCGCGCGGAGCGCGAGCCCTATTTTTTCGAACAGGGGTTGCCGCGCGCTCCCCGCGCGCCAACGCGCGGCCACCGCGCGGGACCCGGGTGGAGTTTTATCTTTCCTGTTCTGCTCAATCTCTTTCGCTATACGCTCCTCGCTGAACCCGGGCATACATTGACAGAGAAATACGTCGACAGGGAGCGTCGCCTGGCATTATTCCGGCAAGGACGGCGGAATCGCCTCACGCCCTCCTTTCACAGGACTACGGGAAACCCCCGAGACGTAAATACCGAGGGACCCTAAGAAATTCCGTAGGGAAATGAGAGCGGCATGTTAACTAACGACCCCACCACCGTTTGCTCGTGACCACAATGTGTTCCACGACCCCCAACTAAAGAAGTATGTGCCCGACACGTCGCATGTACTCCAATCGGACGTAATCGAATTGGATGATGACTTGACCTATGAAGAAACCCCGGTGCAAATACTCGACTACAAGGAAAGGGTGACAAGGAATAAAACTGTAAAGATGGTCAAGGTCCGGTGGTCCAACCACGAGACGGAGACGGCAACCTGGGAATTGGGAGCCGACATGAGGCAACGTTACCCTACCCTCTTCCAAGACGACCCGACCACAGTTATGGGGACATAACTGTATTCTTAAGGGGGGG
The DNA here is from genome assembly GCA_030278955.1 of Hygrophila difformis. NCBI lineage: Eukaryota > Viridiplantae > Streptophyta > Magnoliopsida > Lamiales > Acanthaceae > Hygrophila > Hygrophila difformis. The sequence continues at coordinate 24,520,560 of JAOANR010000015.1, read as the reverse complement.
AGGATGTAACACCCGAGGAAAAACAAATTCAAATTGTTTTGAACTACGTCATGACTTGATCCCTTCACAGGGTACGTAGGCAGCTTAGAACTAATTTCTAAGTTCAGTCACGAAATAAATCACAAAATACATCACGAGTTAGACCACAAGGACGATAGGGGAAAGTTGGAACCAATTTAGACTAGGCCAATTAGGATACGGAAATGTTGCGAGCGATAAGCCGAACTCGCAACGAGATTAAGGAAAGGATTTCGGGCTAGAGACGACCCAAGGGATCGAGCTAACACGTAGAAAATCGATAGGGGAAAGCAAGGAAAGACCCGACGGAACACGCGGAGCCGAACCGGCCGGTCCGGCCGGCCCGCGCTGTCCGCGCGCCGCCGCGCGGCCACCGCGCGGCCAAGGGCGTCGCGACGCCAGGGCTGGCACGCGTGCTCCGCGCGGACAAAAGCCTAGGTGCGCGCCACCAGCGCGCCAGAGGTGCTGAAAGTGTAAACTTTCCTTCCATGGCGATTTTCTTGCCTAAATTAACATTCTCTTCGATGGTAAACGGATCCCAGCAGTAGGGAAGGGCATAAACTCGGTATTGGGCGCCCCCTACCCCTTATTTTCAGTAAACAAACCCTAGACACTCAATCTTCCTTCTCCAAGTTGAAACCTCCCTTCGACACCACTTTCCGGCGAGTATTCCGGCGACGACGGGACGACCGGGACAGAGCCCTGCCCTCTAGACTCTTGGTAAGCCATTGTGCAATGTTTCAATTCGTCCATAGACCCCTGAAACTCGAATTCTAACATTATTTCCTTACTACGATTTCACGTCGGAAAACGAACAAAAAGCGATCGGAGAAGTTGGCCGTTCGTCGTGACCCTAGGACATCCGGAAACCCAATCCAGCGACCCTAACATCATTTTAAGTAAGTTAACACCTTACTCACAAATTTTTGCGGTTGTTTGTTGTTTAAATTTCGAGATTTAGGCTTGTAACAAAAATCGGTTTTCAAAAACCCTATTTTCGTCCAATTTTAAAGACTCGCCAAAAACTCGACCTTCGGGAATTCAATCCGAAAACTTTTCAACATAAAAGTTGTTCCTAACACCTTTATCTATCTTGTGTCCAAATTTCAGCCATTGACATTAAGTTTTGCTATCCCAATTTTCGCTATGAATTTTCTGTAGCAAACCGAACGTTTCAAATCGGTGACAGATTTCTTCATTCAACTTGATGCATGTTTTTCACCCATTTTTCGAATGATTTAACTTTGCATTCCTAAACAAAAGTTGTAGATAATTGTGTCTAGATTATGCCTACAAAATTTCACGAATTTTGGTGTTCATTTGATATGTCAAACGGCCAAGTTTTTGAAACTGTTTTGAATTCGTTTTCAAGGCCATGAGTGTGCAGAGAGTTACACACGATTTTTGAGTACCAAGAATTCATTATTTCCAAAAACTTAAAACATGAGAGTTGTTCCTTAATGTGTCGTGTAGTTACTGTAAAAATTTCACATCGATTGGTTTTGAAATGAATTTTTAATCGGCGTTATACGAACCTGCGACGAAAACAGTTTTTAAGACATAAATTATTCTTTGCAATAAACTCAAATTTTAACTCACTTCGGAACCTTATTTCCAAAAACTTAAAACATGAAAGTTGTTCGTGTGTGTGTTTTTGAATTACTGGCCAAGTTTCAGAATTTTTGAAGGAAAAACGAATTTTAAATTAAGAAAGGCGTGAACTGCCTCGAATAGGATTTTTCGAACTTGAGAAAACTCGAACTATGAAAACGCGATATCGATCCTTTGATAACTTTGAAATACGAACTTTCGAAAAATCCCGTTCACTAGGCTGAGCCGATCTTCATACTATCATTATCTTTGAGACTGCCTCGTTAGTGGTCTCCTTACTATCTGAGATTGCCTCGTTAGTGATCTCGCGCGCTGTATTTGTGGACTGCCTCGTTAGTGGTCCTACCATATTTGTGGACTGCCTCGTTAGTGGTCCTACCATATTTGTGGACTGCCTCGTTAGTGGTCCTACTATCTTTGAGACTGCCTCGTTAGTGGTCTCCCATTGTTTGGACTGCCTCGTTAGTGGTCCTATGTTGAGATTGCCTCGTTAGTGATCTCCCGGTATGGTGTCCTCTTCTTAGTTTACGGGATGAAAAGTAAAAGACTCGTGTGAGTGTTTCATTATGCTTAAATCGTATTTATCCTGTCTTTAATTACGTATTTAAATTTTATGCACCTTAAATTATGCTTTAAGTTTCGCTCTTTAAATTAAGTTCTTAAATCATGATTTCCGCTGCTAATAAATCATGTATTTTTTTTTAAATCCTCGTACGATAAGCGTAATCTTTAGTTTTAAACACTTGTAACCTCTTTTATTTGTTAGTTAGGGATTAACTTACTCAGTATATTTTTATACTGACAACCGTTGTCATTTTTCTTTTACAGAGTATGTCGAGTGACGCATTGCATATGCACTTGGGGGAAAACATAATGGACATTATAAATTTCTGCATCGTACTGTTTTACCGGGTCTGTTAAACCCGAGGATTTGGCCATGTTGGCCGTGATTTTACTTTCCGCTGCACTTACTTTATTTATTTTCCGTACGAGATAATTTCGACTATCGTACTAAATATTATAAATTTCCGGACTATATCTTGAAATGTTTTAAATCATTTTACATACCCACAAGCCTTGCGTTTCCTTAGCAAGCTCGGGAAGCCGTGTCTTGCTAGGGGGATGCGGCGGTGACATCCCGGCCTGGGTTATCAAATCCGGGGTGTTACAATTGGAACCTTAAATTTTCGTATATCCCTAGAGAAGTGAACAAAGTTTGTGACCTTCTACTTCGTGATAGTCTTTTCTATTTCGGAACTGAGCATCTTACTCGCCCTCCCGAATGTATTAGGGATGAGTTGTTGAATGATTGTGTTGGTTTGTACCACTCGTTTCAAATAGTTGAATGAAATTGGCTCCGGCCCCCCTTTTTCTTCGAAAAAAAAAAACCTAAAATCACTAAATTAAATAAAATAATTAATAAGATAACTAAAGAAATATTTATTAAAAATAAAAATAAAAAATGTGAAAAAAATTTAGCGACCGAAATTTCGGTCGGTAATGCGGTCGGTAGATTATAATTTTTTTTAGAAATATTTATTAAAAATAAAAAAATAAAAAATGTGAAAAAAATTTAGCGACCGAAATTTCGGTCGGTAATGCGGTCGGTAGATTATTTTATTTTTAAAAAAAATAATAAAAAATTTAAAAAAATTGGAAAAAATTGAAAAAAATTACCGACCGCATTTGCGGTCGGTAATGCGGTCGGTAACACCGACCGAATTAAATTTGGTCGGTGCAGCGGTCGTCCGGAAACCGGGTCCACCATAACGGCTCTAAATTACCGACCGCATGTTGCGGTCGGCCCTGCGGTCGGTAAATCCGACCCGCAACATGTCGGTCGGTAATTTCGGTCGGTAAAATGCATTTTTCTTGTAGTGATATATGTAATGGGGAAAATGTTTTGTGTGATAAGAATGTTCTATGCGTGTGTGATAAGAGAGATATTTTGTGTGATGGAAAATATGTGATCACTAATATAAAATTATGGATTTCATAGCTGGTAACTAACGAATTTCGACAACTAAAATTGTCGTAGCTAACGAATTTCGGTGCTAACTTTTTTAGTGACCAAATTTTACCAAAAAAATTTCGGTCACTAGAACAGAAAATTCTTATAGTGGGTGTCTACACGTATAAACTAATTAAGGTGTTGCATCGAAACCAAATTTCATAAAAAAGTCTAATTTTTAATTAAATTTGGTAACAAAAAAGGGAATGTTCCCTAATACTCCATTTAATATAAAACATGTTTTCTAAACAAGAAAAGAAAGTGAAAATAATAATAATAATAATAATAATAATAATAATAATAATAATAATAATAATAATAATAATAAATCTTCAAACACATATATATTATAGTTATATTAAATAATATTAAATTAAACGTATGGATGACAATGAGTTCGGATCAGAATCAAGAATTAAGTCAGATCCGAACTTGGATTGGGTCTTAATTCTTGTAAAAATGAATCATGACATGTTGTCATCCTTAAGGATGTCAATTGTTCTGGGATCAAATTCAAAACCAAACCAAACCCGAGAGGCTCAAGTTGGATTTTAGGTCTCGGCGGACTTGACCACGCCCGAATCATTGATATCCCTACTTAAACGGACAGAAGGCAATAAAACACCATTATTTGCATGTGATATGGTTTTTCTTTTTGGGTGCTAAATTAATAAATACATGGGGAAAATTTAAAAAGCATACAAATAGGGAAACTTGACGAAAAAAATATATCCCACTTGTGTCCACTAACATAAAATCAGAACTAGCAAAACCACAGGTTATAATTAGAGAAGTTTGAATTCTCCATGGATTTGACCAATATAATCAAAAACCGTGAGCTATGAAAAACAAAATTAAAAATTAAAAAAGGACAAAAAAGAAAAAAAAAACAAACAAAATAAAGAAAAAGAAGAAGATAAATAGCTAGGTTAAAAAAGGGCAAGTTGTGAGACCACCATTCAGTGAAAGACAATGCCATTTATGGTAAATTAAATACACATTGTTCCTTAGTAGAAAATGGACCAACACGACGACGACGACCTCACATTCACAGGGTATAGTATATATCCGAAGAATTTACTGTTTATATTATCTTTGTTACTTAATACACTACTCAGTACTCCCTCCGTCCCAATAAACGTGGCCCCTTTCTTTTGGGTACGGAAATTTAAGTAATGAGATTTAGTAGTTAAATTGGTATGAGTAAATTTGACTAATTCATCCATCTAATTTATAATGGTTACATTTGACTTTTAATCATATTTATTATTTAACTTTGACTTAATGTTATCGTAATGATGTAGAAAGACAAAAATAGTTAAGTGTGATCTTGTTGGAATCGTCTAATCGTATAGTTTTAAAATATATATTTTATATAATTTTTATTTATACCCATTTTGAGATATTAATGGTTAAACATATATAGGGACTTTGTACAGAAAGTACAATTGTCATTATTGTGGGGTTTTTAATCATGTTTATGTTAATCTAATTTACTTAAAAGGGAAAGTGGCCACTTTTAATGGGACACCCCAAAAAGGAATAGTGACCACTTTTAATGGGACGGAGGGAGTAAGTTTTAGGGCTTGAGATGTTTATGCCCCATTTGGATAGGCTTTTGGAGGAGTATTTTTGGTTTTTTCTTTTACCAAAGCACTTTTAATAGAAAATATGTGTTTGTTTGAGCTTTTGAAAAAAAAAAAGCAAAACCACCTCGAAAAGCCAAAAAAAATGCTTTTAGGAGACGCAGCCCAGTGAGTACTTCTCCCAAAAACAGAAGCCAAAAGCACCTAGAAATATGTGCAAAAGTCTTAAATGCCCACAGCCCACACTAGTTTATTTAAATTATACTATAAATATACTATACTCATATAAGTAGCATGTACTTTTTTGGTAATTATAACGTTCTAAAAGCACTTTTTATTTTTACACATTCAAACAAACTTTGGAAAAAAGACTGTTTTTCAAAAGTTCCATCCAAACTAGGGGTGATATCGAGTCGAGTCGAGCTCGAGTATCATGGTACTTGAGCTTGAGCTTGACTGCAGATATTTGAGTTCGAGCTCGAGCTCCAGTATTATCGAGTCGAGTTCGAGCTCGAGTATCATCGAGTTTGAGTTAGAACTCGAGTAGTTCGCGAATATTTTTTTTTTTTTGCTAAGATCGAGCTTGAGTTGGTAGCTTAAGTTTTAATTTTATTTTATGTTTTCTTAATATTTCTTTTTGAGGAGCCAAAGTCTTTTCTTAATATTTGATTTTGAATTTTTAACCATAGCCTAACACAATTCAATTTGATACTAGACTATTGTCATGGTTATTATACAATTAAGATAGAATTAAAATTCTTTAAAAATATATTTTAATTTTTTAGAGTGACTATTGTCCCTCATTTAGATATTTTAAATAAATAACATATTTTCTAATAAAAAATAGAGTGTGTGACGGAAAGTATGAGACGAAAATTCATTTAAATGTTTGACAAGGGTGTTATCGAGTCGAGTCGAGCTCAAATGCTCGAGTACTAAAATACTAAAGCTTGACTTGATGCGAGCCACGGAGTCGGCTGGTGCAAGACCTGGTTCGGCAGTAGGATCGGTGTTGGCTATAGGTTGGAGGGATCATACTGTTGGATTGAATAGTAAAAGTGATACGGACTCGAGGGCGGAGAGTTGGGCTGACCCTCTAGAAGAAGCTCAGTAGATATGGTTGGGGTTGGCGGCACCACATACATACTTTTTATGGATTTTAAGGATTTTTCACTTATTTCGTAGAACGTTTGTGGTTTGATGAGCCGGATGGCCCAGCGGTGGATGAGCGAGTTGATATGGGAACATAGGTCAGACATATTGTGTGTGATGGAACCCGGGGGTACGTTTGAGAGGGTTCGCTCTTTTTTCGTTCGGATGGGTTACATACTAGTTTTCATTCAAGAGACCGCCGGGATGGGGGGCTGGCTCTGGGTGTTAAAGGCTGTCCAATGTCGGTGTCAGGTGAATATGGTGGACTGGCGGGAGAGACTGATAACTATCGAGGTGGTGAAGGGTGCTTCTCGTTGGGAGATCACATCTTTTTATGGCGACCCGAACTATCAGCGAAGAAAGTTCAATTGGATTGCTTTGGAGGCATTATCAAATGAGAGGGAAGGGCGTTGGGCTATTCTGGGAGACTGTAATGAAGTGTTTGTGGCGGAGGATGATCAAGGAGGGGTGTTTCTTGTGGAGAGAGCTGCGGAGTTAAGGGAGGTGGTTGATAGTTGTCACCTCATAGAACTTCCGATGACCGGGCCAATGTTTACATGGACTAGAATGGCGGGGGAAGGGCGACGCATTAGCAAATGGCTTGATAGGGGGTTTGCTAATTTGGCTTGGTTGGAGAAATTTGAAGAAGGAAGGATTATTCACTTGCCAAGAACGGGTTCAGATCACTGCCCTTTGAAACGTTTTTGTGGCAATAGGGAAGGGTTTGTCAATCCTAGGTCTTTCCGATGGGAAGCTATGTGGAAGACGCATGAAACATATAAAGAAATAGTCAAGGAAGGGTTAAATAAGAGTCAAGATCCGCTGCATATTGTTATGCAAACGATTCAGTCGAAGTCTATAGCTTTCAACGCCCAAACCTTTGGTCACATCCGTGACCGTGAAAGGAAGTTGAAGAATCGACTAATGGGTATTGAGAAGAGGTTGACCCGTGTCGACTCGGCATGGCTTTAGCGTCTACTAGGGGAGGTGAAAGATCAGCTGAATGAGGTGTTAAAGCAAGAGGAATTAATGTGGCACCAGAAATCTAAGGACAAGTGGGTGAAATTGGGGGATCGTAATACTAAATATTTCCATGCGAAAACTACGGTCCATCGCAAGAGAAGTAGGATTTATGGATTGAAATTGGATGGGGAAACCTGGGGGGACGATCAAGAAACTCTTAAGGCATATGCAATAGCTTTCTATGCCAATTTATTTTGTCGAGCAGCTCTTCAACCAATTGGAGATGACCTTCCGCCCCTGGTTGCATTAAGCAAGCAGCAGCAGCAAGAGGTGGACGGGGTTCCCGGCCCCTGGCCCGAATGGGTTCCCGGCGGGGTCTTTCAAAGAATATTGGAATTTGCTACGTCCAAAAGTGGTGGAAATGGTTCTTAAGGTAGTGGTTACTCGTCGCCTGCCTATAGATCTTGCTCATGCATATGTGTGTTTGTTACCGAAGGTGGAAGTGCCGATGACTCTACAACAGTTTCGGCCTTTAACATTGTGCAATGTGACATTTAAATTGAATACAAAGGTGTTGGTGAATCACTTGTGCCCCATTCTTTGTGATATTATTAGCCCTTTTCAATCGGCTTTTCTTCCAGGACGGGTTACAGCGGACAATGGTGTGATGTTGCAAGAAATTCTGTCTGTGTTAGAAAACCCCTGCGCCATGTCACGAGCAGTTGTATTTAAAATATATCTCACTAAAGCTTTTGATACAGTTTCGTGGGAGTTTTTGGATTTGTGTCTTTAGGAGCTTGAATTTCCCAGGGGGTGTCGTGAGTTGATTATGGAATGTGTCACATAGTCAAGCTTTTCACTTATTAGGAATGGCTCGCATGTGGGAAATATTAAATCTCACAGGGGCCTAAGGCAGGGAGACCCTTTTGTCGCTTTATTATTTGTAATTGTTATACAGAAGCTTTCTCAGTCTATTCTTAAAGAAGTGGTGAATGGTATATGGCAGCCGATCGTGCTTAGCGGTGGAGGACCGGAAATTTCACATCTCATATTTGCCGATGATGTAATCTTTTGTTTGTATTATGTGAAGATAGCATCATGGCGGTCGCAAATGTGCTACGTTGGTTTGGATATCGGTCTGGCCTACATATGAGTGCTAATAAATCGGTAGCCTTTTGTTCCCCTGGGGGGATTTCCACCGAGATTGGATGGATTGATCAGCATCTAGGGATCCCTGTTGGTGAAGAACTATGGCGCTATCTTGGCTTCCTGATTATTCACGGCCGGATGAAGATTTTGAATTTTGACTAGTTGATCTATAGGCTTGAAGAAATATGGCCTGGAGGATGGGCTGTTTCCAACGGCTCATTACAGGGGTACTAAAACCTGGAAGGCTCTTTGCAAGGTTTATGAGGCCTTAAAAAAAAGGCTACGGGATTCGTATAGGAAATGGAGAAAGCTTATTTTGGTTTGTAAATTGGTGGCGGGGGGGGGGGGGGGGGGGGGGTACGTAGTTACCAAGGTCCCTTATGTTCATTACAATGATGTGGGATATCAGATTAAGGATGTTATTTGTGAGGGTAAATGGCGTTTGGAGATACTCTGGTCAATGCTTCCGAAGGAGATTCGACAAGCTATTCGTGCCACGCCGGTACCTCACCTAAAGGAAGGAACCCCAGATATACTTCAGTAGAGGTTGGATAAAAGTGGTACATATACAGTCAAATCCGGAACAAGTTTTTAGCTAGTAAAGAGGGGCTGCCAATGAATTGGACATCGATATGGCGTGCCTGTGTCCCTGAAAGGGTTGGTGTTCTTTTATGGTTGATTAGCCATGCATCAATTCCTTGTAACTGGCTCAGGTTTCGGTGCGGTATGGCGGCTTCACCCCTTTGCTCGATTTGTGGCGATTAGATTGTTGATTGGAAGCACTCATTATTTAATTGTCGATGGGCGAGAGAGGTATGGGAGCGAGCAGGGTTTCAAATGTTGGAGGCTGTGTATATGGTGTCGGATGACGAAGCTCGGCTGTGGCTTAAAGCGGCTGTCGACATATGGGGCAGAAAATTTCTTGTTTATCTATTGGTTGTTTGGTGTGAGCGTAACAAGCGAATCTTCCGGGGTCAAGATTCTCATTTATCTGTGTTGCATTACAAGGCTGAAAGTTTAAAGAGATTGTTGGACAGGTCTGGAGCGAATAACCTCTGTTTGAGTCGAGTTAGTCGCATGGTGAAATGGAAGGATGTTGAGTGGTCAGGCTGGTTTCTTCACACTGATGGGTGTGTGTTACAGGATCCTCATCGTTCGGGCTTTGGTGCGGTCATTCGCTGGAGTGATGGATCTTGGGTTGGTGCTTGTAGTGGTCAATTGGGTTCTCGCCAAATATTAGAAGTTGAGCTCATGGCTGTATGGCGAGGGCTCAAGTTGGCACGACAGCTTGGTGTTCTTCTCACCTTTGTTATGTTGATTCTTTGGAGGTGGTCCGTCTGATTAATGGTAAGCTTTCTATGCGCCACATGTTGTGGCCGTTAGTGTTTGATGCTCGGGAGGAGTTGGGGCGCATGTCTGGGTGCGTGGTTCGCCGTGTTTTCAGAGAAGGGAACCAAGTTGCGGATGCATTGGCTAACTTGGCTGCTAGGGATGTTGAGTTCTTCACGACTTGGGCGTATCCTCTGGATGCTGCGAAGCCCTTTGTAGATATGGATGCTGGCGGCGAAGGCTTCATGAGAGTCCTTTGATCGTAGTGTTTTGTTTCTGTTATTGAGTTTCTTCTTTCTTTTTATTTCTTTTGTATCTTTGCTCGCCTCTTCAGGATGTGTTACCAACAAAAGATTAAGTTATTATAATATTTTCTACGAATTGGAGATGTTCTCATTGTCGCTCATTTACTCTTCAATTCCTTTTTTAAGGGTTTTAAAATCACTTAACAGTATTGATTTTCATAAGTAGAATTAATACATGTCTGTTACATTTTTGGTATTTAGATTTATTCTCATTCAATTCTTTTTTTTTTTGGAGGATCTATTAAAGGCTTGAAAATGGGTGGTGGGAGCCCATGCCATACAAATTACAAAGGGGAAAAAAATAGAGGGATAGGAGGCCGGTGGGAATCGAACCTCCAACATTCCATTGGAAGTTAAGGGATTTAACCACTTGGACTAAGTCTTCGTCCCCATTCAATTCTTATTTCAATCCATCATGTTTCACCTCTTGTGTTTTAACATTACCCAGCCAAATAGGATATACTGTGGTCAGGACAATCAAAAACAAGGGAAAAAAAAGTAAAAATTTAAAAAAACAAAAAATGAAAACTGTAGTGTACCGACGCCTCTAAAAGAATTATCGAAAATAAATTTTTATTTTAGTTTTTTTCATTTTTATTTTTTACAATTGATGCTCTAGCATTGATAAATTAATGAGTGGTGAGGGCTTGTATCATACAACTTCATAATAATAATAATAATAATAATAATAATAATAATAATAATAATAATAATAATATAATTCATAAGGCTTTTTATATTAAAATTATGAATTAAAATAAGAACAGAATTATGGTAGGATAATTTAATTATGGTTGGATAACAATCCAGGAAAGGGTCGGGAAGAGGTTTGGAGAATCACTAGCTGCGCAATATTATGGTCGGTCTGGAAACACAGAAATGCGGTAGTGTTCAACGGGTCAAATTTTGATAAGAAGATGATTCAAGCAGAAATTAGATGGCGCATTTGTTTTCGGTAGAAAGCAGCCCAAGATGGTGAGGACTCAGGAGCGGCTCTTATTAATGTGGAGTCCCCCGGCGATCTGCCTGGGTCAAGGGGATGTATAAAGAGGATGCCGCGGATTGGGATCGAATGGGAGGCCCGGCTTTTTATATTAAAATTATGAATTAAAATAAGAACAGAATTATGGTAGGATAATTTAATTATGGTTGGATAACAATCCAGGAAAGGGTCGGGAAGAGGTTTGGAGAATGACTAGCTGCGCAATATTATGGTCGGTCTGGAAACACAGAAATGCGGTAGTGTTCAACGGGTCAAATTTTGATAAGAAGATGATTGAAGCAGAAATTAGATGGCGCATTTGTTTTCGGTGCAAAGCAGCCCAAGATGGTGAGGACTCAGGAGCGGCTCTTATTAATGTGGAGTCCCCCGGCGATCTGCCTGGGTCAAGGGGATGTATAAAGAGGATGCCGCGGATTGGGATCGAATGGGAGGCCCCCGGGAAAGGCTGGTGGAAGGTGAACACAGACGGATCATCTTTAGGGAATCCCGGGCCGGCAGGAATCGGTGGAGTGATTAGAAATGAAGAAGGAACGGTGATTTTTGTGCTGTCAAAGTTTATAGGTTATGAAGATTCAACCGAAGCCGAAGTTTCAGCCTTGAGCAATGTGTGTGCGGCCATTATTCGGGATCAAGGCTTCCCGCTGCCGAGGATCATATTCGAATGCGATTCCGTGAATGTGGTGCGGTGGATGCAAGAGCTGGCAAACGTTCCATGGAGGCTCTCATACTTATTGCCACCAATTGCTGCAGTATTGAGTTGGGGTGGTGGAATTCGTATTGCTCATATATTAAGAGAAAGAAACTGCCTTGCGGACCAATGGGCAAGACGGGGGGCAGCTGCGGAGGTAAGCATTGAAACTTGGTATTAGATTCTTTGCGCTAACTAGTTGATGTATGGATGTTTTCTGTGTAGCTTGGAGTCGTTCTGGTTTTCTGCTTCTTATTTGTATTTATTAAGCACTCTAAGTGAGATGGTGTAGCTCGTTGAGTTGGGATGTAATGTTCAGACCTTTCTTTTGAGGCTCTGAATTTTCTTGACAATAAAGGATTTATTCCATTCGAAAAAAAAATAAGAACAGAATTACAAACTAATATACTACCTCCGTTTTCATATGTTGTTGACGTTTAGTAATGTGTTACTATTCACTCACAGACTTTTACTTGTAGAATTTTTACTTCTACCGAACTTGTGTTATTAATGGTTTAAAATGTGCATTGGACTGCGTGAAAAGTGGATATGTAAAAACATTTGAATACAGAGGAAGTATATATATATATATATATATATATATATATACACAATATTTAATACTCTTATTTCAATATGATTATTAGATTGGGGTTGAGGACTTACAATAGTGGTCAAGTCTCCCGATTCGCAACCTATTAGTTGGAGGTTCGAATCCCCACCCGGCCCCCTATTACTCCCATTTGTTCCATTTGTAATTTGTGTGGATGGGCTTCCACCACCCCTTTCCCAGACATTTAATGGCTCTAAAACAAAATATGATTATCATATAGGACTCTTAGTCACTCTATTTCAAACTTCAAACTTAAGTTTTATGAAACACATAGCATGCATGCATAACATGAACTTCTTTTAAAAGATTCGAGTTTAAATTTCGAATAAAAGCCAAAATGGTCCTTTATCTTTGCTAAAAAACTAAAATAGTCATTTATGTTTCAAAATACCCAAATGATCCTCTACATATGCATTAAATGGCCAAAATAGTCCTTTTGTATTATTAAAATGGGTTAGTGGACATCCATACTTTTATATTTAACCCCAAACTTTCCAAAACTTTCATTAAGGCCCTAGAAAGATTTGACTTTGTACAAAAAGGTCCTCTTTCAAAACTTAAATAATTTTATCGTCCATATGACTTCGGATCCGCATGAAAATTGGTATCAGAGCATAGGTTTTATGGTAGAACATATTAATTATATTATTTATAATATTTTATCTCTTAGTGGTGAAGATTTAATTATTTTATGGATTCAATGAATTTGGAACCTACGAGTTATTTTCAAAATTTGGAAATAAAAATAGAAATTTCCAAAGGAAATTCTTGAACTTGTCCATAGGACAAGATATTATTAAAAGTAATTTCTTTCCTAAAAATGAGAGGAACAGACTGGAAAGAAATTGATCCGGATAGCTCTAAGTTCTCACAGGAATTAAGGGAAATCCAAAAAACGATTCAATATTATGGAACCGAGTATTGATTTTACCTGGAAAAATTGATAACTTGAATCAAACAACAGATGAGATCTTGAAATTATTTCAAGATCTAAAGAAGGAAATTTTGAATCTGAAATTTGATATATCGGATATCAAGAAAAGGCAGAAGGATATTCCTGGATCTTCCAAGAATAACCAAGCCAATATTAGAGATGCATTCGGACCCGTACAAGCTTTACATCGAAAAGGTAAAGCAACTATGGTTCCAAAGCAGAAATCACAAGAAGAGCTTATGTTCGATCTCCTGAAAATAGTCGAATGAGTGTTTCCAGGGCAGATCTATCAGATCTACAAGAATTAGCAGAATCATTTTCCCAACTTGGGATTATGGATCTAGTTAATGTAAAACCCAATGAAGTTCTTCAATTGGGTTATGCGGAAGAATCAGGATCCAACGTAACCCACGATGGACCGCCTGATGTCCCAATGAGGGAAGGTACAGACTTTCACATAAACAGGTATCCTGAGGTGCATCTCAATGCAAGACGAAACCCAGGACGGAACCCAAGCAGAGCGCCAGAATCCACACCGTGGGCCAAGACGATGTTACAACCATTAAATCCATATGGCATAACACTGAACCTCGATGTTATCGACTTCCGAAACATCGAAGATCTGATCGACGAATTGGTAGCTTCAATGAAGATTGCAGCAACCACCCTGAATCTCGATAAAGAAAACTTTGTCAGATTAATAGAGCTAAGTCTCGAAGGATCGGCAAAGATGGTCTGGAAAACTCCACGGTGGCTTTAAAGGAGCAAATACTCGAAGGAGAATCCAAAAGCACAATCTGTGAAAGATTTGGTCTCTTATTCAAAACCCATTTTGTAAGAGATTGTTATTTTGAAGAACAGAGAAACGAAAAAATCAAGGTCTATACTCAAGCACTCTTGGGTATGGAGTTAAGAAGTATTTGCGCAGTAGACGAATATATCTACTGGTTTCGTAAATACTATTTTCGGAGTAAAATGACAGCTGAAGTAGCATGTCCCATGTTCTTTGCAAAGATCTGCAGCCCATGGAGAGAGATGTTGATTGAATCGTACACAGTACCCCCTGGTACAGTAGATTCAATAGCCCGAAGAATGTCCTTCTTAAAGGATAAGCTCAGAGAATGGTGTCAATAGATAGCAGCCCAAAAGAACATTAAGAGACTAAGAGGTAAAATAAAAAGAACCCCTCTTTGCTGTGAAAATAACGATTTTCCAACAATTATAGGAGAATCAGAAGAAAAGAGAAGAAAGAAGAAGAGTCGAGGCTCATATAGTAAGAGTTTCAGAAGACCTCCATTTCAAAGAAGAAGAGCATGGTGTTCCAAGAGCAAGGCCAGAACATACAAAACTGGACAAAGAACGGGAACGACGAAGAGTTCATCCCAAGGCTCAACTAGCTTAGCAGCAAGAAGCACGGGGAGAACGACGTCCAAGAGAACGTTCAGACGAGCCAACGAAAGTTTCAAGGACTGCAACTGTTAGAAATGTGGAGCCAGAGGTCATATCTCACCTGATTGCCCTCAGAATCGTAAGATACGAATGTACGAAGCCACGGAGGATATCGTGGAAGCAGTCTACCATGGAAAGTTGGTACCAGTCTATCAGTTTGAAGACATCCCCTCGGATGAAAGCATCTATGAGGAAGAATTAAGAAGTGACTCGGAATCATATTCAGATGGATCTTCAACCGAGTCTGACTGAAGAGGACTGGATTCAGACCACTGAAAACCTGTCTGGATTCTTTTCAAGGATGACGATCTCGAATCGAACCATGGAAAAAATAATACGATAAGATTCTAACCTCAGCCTATATGACGGATTCAGAATTGGCGGGATTGGACGAATTCTCAACCAGAGAAGACATAACATCATCCACAAGGTAAGTGCAGGTGAGTTTGCAATTCCTATGGAACTTACTTGTAATGTTATGGATATTCAATTAATTCCTAAAGAAGAAATTCTTGAGGAATTAAGTAGAATGAAGGAGGAAATTGCCATTACTATGAAATGGATCCAGATATGAGCCATCGAAGTTGTAATTAAGGCAATCTTCAAAGAAGGTATTAATTCTGAATTACATCTATCAGTCACTGATAGAAGAATCAATAACCTTAGAAATGGTCTTCTTGGGACTATGGTAGGAAATTTATATGCTGGAAAAATTAATGTTTGACATACATCCCAGAATTTCCTATAACTTAGCTGACCAAGATTTTAGCAGAGTTCTAACCCTTCATCAGGATTTCAAAAGAAAAGATCTGATGAAAGAAGGGAACATGCCATATTCTATAACTTATAGAATCTCTTATGCACTTTCCAATAGTCATCATTCTGACCTATTTCTCAGGAGAGAATATATAGAAATTCCTAGAATTTTCAAGGAATTTGCTAAAGTCATTACTCCAAATCCTACCCAGATTCCAAGGTTACGAGGAGTAGACATACAGATAAGAGATCATCCAATTCTAGACAGATCAACGAGTGCTAGAATTGAGTATGCAAGCCGTGTGTCTTTTTCGGAAGACAGAATTATGGCATATGAAGGAAAGGAGTTCATCAAAGATCTAACTCCTCAATCCATCGGGGTAGATAATGTAAAGATTAAATGCCCTGAAGGATGGAAACAAATACGAGTAATATTTGATATCACTTAAAAGATTAACCGTTTTCCATGTGATAACTTATACTACTTGCAGCAACCATCAATTGGAACCTATGAAGGAACAATTGAAATAGCCGGACACGAAATCAGAGTCTTAGGCACCGCCGAAAAAGACAATAGGGTTAATATTTTGGGATTAAGTTTTCTCAAAAATAATAAACCATGGGTTAGATAATGGAATAGAATTTAATCTGAAGGGTCATACCATCAGAATTAAATGACAAGTTCATTTTCTATTTATATCTCAGTAGGGATAATATACGAACAATATAAGTTGGAATATTTTGCAGCTTATATTGATTCAGGTTCAGGTATTTGCACGGCAAAACCAGGAGTTTTCCCTAGCGAAGCTATGGAATCATTACCCATTATTGCAGGAAGAGATTTTTCCCAAAAAATCTTAATACTAAATAAAGGTATTCGACAGGCCAATATCATGAATGAAGGAGCATTTGGTACACCTTGGTATAAGGTAAAAACGCCTCCTATTTACTTTCATGATACAGGAGCAGATATTTTGTTAGGAAGTAATTTCATACAATCCTTTACAAAATATGTTCAAGATAATAAAAGAAATTTGTTAATATTTACCACAAGTTGTGGAAATGAGATACAGGTGTTGCGCAGAGAGAATGCATTCAACAGGTTAATGCCTATATTATTTCGCAGCAAACGTGGTGATGATGCCAAACTAACCCATCCAAAAATGCAAGATAAAAGAAAGTTTGGTAAGGCTTTGTTGTCTTTTAGACAGCAAGGATTTGATGAAGCTTCTATTGAGGAAATTATAAACCTCAAAGAAGCAATGAAGGAAATGAAGTCATTAAATATAACTTCATTAGACATTGATGGGGAAACCAAATTGTCCCTTGAAAATGTCAAAAGACTTATCCAGAGAAACATTAATGAGGATCCTCTGGCATGGTGGGATAAAAACAAGATCGAAGCTACTCAACAGGTAAAAGAACAATATAAATATGAGTATGTTCGATACAAACCCATCTTAATGAATATGCAGGATAAGAAAGATATGCAACAAATTATCAAGGAGCATATCGATCTTAAGCTCATCGAGCCTGGAGTCTCAGCTTATAGTAGCCATGGATTCTTGGAAGAAACCACGGTGAAATAAAAAGAGGTAAACCCAGGTTGGTAATAAACTATCAAGGTATTAAAAAATAATACAGTTTGATGGTTATTACATTCCGAGTAGAGAACACTTGATTGATTGCATCAAAGGTGCTAAAGTGTTTTCTAAGTTTGATTGCAAATCTGGTTTCTATCAGATTAAGATGGAGAATGAGTCGAAGAAATTCACAGCATTCTCTACCCCACAAGGGCAATATATTTGGAATGTTATGCCAATGGGACATTCTAATGCCCCTCAGATATCCCAAAGAAAGATGGATAATCTATCTAAGATTATCTAGAGTTTATGTTCGTCTACATAGATGACATTCTGATTGCGTCTCAAAATATTAAAGAACATATTAAACACCTTGAAATCTTTTCAGATGCAGGGAAGGTCTTGTTCTCTTGAGAAAAAGGCTACCATCGCTGCTAACAAAATTGAATTCTTAGGAGTTCAAATTGATTAAGTATGGATAGAGTTACAGGAACACATTGTGGAGAAAATTCACAATTTTCCTGACAAATTAAAAGACAAGAAACAACAGAGTTTCTTGGGAGTTGTAAATTTTGCAGGTATGTTTATAAAAGACCTTGCAAAATATAGAAAGGATTTTAGACGACTCCTGAAAGAGACTGAAAGCTGTAGATGGAAATGAGAAGAAATCCATACAAAGAGAATTCGCGAACTAAAGCAAGTTTGTAATAGTTTGCCAAAACTCGCGATACCTCAAGATGAGGATGAGTTGGTAATCTATACAGACGCTAATGACTTTCGACGAGCAGGAGTGCTCATGAGAAAAATAACTACGGGGCAAGAACCCTGTAGATACACAGGAGGGTTGTTCACTGAACAACAAGCCAAACTTTGGCACATTAATGAAAAAGAATTCTTTGTAGTATGGAAAACATTTAAAAAATGGCCCTTATTCTTACTTGCAAAGAAATTTGTATTAAAAGTTAATAATACTAATCTAAGAGCTTTTCTAAAAAATAAACTTGAATCAAAAATTGAAAAAGCTCGTATTATCAGATGGCAAGCTGAATGTCAATATTATACTTATGATATTGATGTTATAAAATCTCATGAAAATGTTCTTGCAGATTTCTTGACGAGAGATGGAAGCATTTGAAGTTGATTCCATCATTACGAAATTCAGGCACCTCACAGAAAACCTAGAGGAGCTATCAAAGCATTTTGGACAGCTCGAGATCAATGCACGAGCAACTCGCCAAATACAACAAAGCGATGTGGACATGGTCCGCAATAATATACAAACTTCCCATATAGCAATGACAACGCTATGGGAAACAGTATTAGAGCCAATCAGAAAGGCGTCAGCTTCCCTGGTAATCAAAGAGAAATGTGCCCAAAAGACTAAGGTGGTCACTTACGAAGAAGCAGATTCAAGCACTGCTTAAAATAAATCATTGTCGGATACCGACAAAAATATTGAGCAAGAAGAAAGTCACATTTCTGAAAGCTCAAGTGAACCCACAGCCTCTGGGGTAAAAGATGAAGAAATTAACCTTAGGCCAATGACAGGCACCTCTAAGGTTAATACAGAGGAGAAGGTCCTTTCTACAGCCTGGCTGGACTACCAAGGAAAGTGGGAACAGTTGGTTTCCAAAAGGGGAATTAACCCCAGCAAAACAGTGATCGAAACGTCCGGAAGATACAATAGGGTCTGGATGCTCGAGGGCTCGAAGCCAGAAGAGGTCCAAAAGTGGTATGATTTTGGATCACTAGCATCTGTTCATACCACATCACCAGGGTTCCTGGAAATAGAAAACCTTCCAGGATGGATAAGCAGCGCGGTGCATGAATCATGGCAGAATGGAAAAGGTTCATATCCGGTCTTTCATTTTATTAAATTACAAAGGCCTGATATGATAGGATTCAACAGAGTCAAGTCCATTGATGACAAGGCACCATTGGTATCTTGTATCAGTGAAGATAAAATCTCCACTAGACGAGCATGGAGATTTTGGGTCTGTCTTACCTAGATGGAAAAGGTTAAATATCCGTTTAAAATATTCTCAAATAATATAAATGGATCGTTCCTGGTTAATTCTTTAACAGGAAAAAGCACTGAGTTTGCGGAAACCATTTTTGAGAAGAAGATGTTACTCATCTGGGAAAATAAGTTGCCAGCAACCGAGTCTACCAGAAGAAAGGCATGCAACATGATGCATGTTGGCCAATGCGATAATCATATATGCCCATATTGTGCAGAACAAGAAAAACCTCTATTCGAAATAAAAATTCGGGTAACCCAGAAGAAATTCGGATCCGAACAGGACAAAGGAAAGAAACGTCCAAAAAACTTTCACAAGCCAAAGTAAGAACAGCTGGATGTAAGAGAAAAAGAGGTATCGACAATACCCCATAATTGGAAGCCGACAAAGAAAGTCTAGAGTCGTTGGCAGTAAGTGGCCGACAAGAGAATGTGGAAAGTTGAAAAAAAAGATACCACCCAAGGGCAATAATGCAACAAGGTAATAATGTAACCAGCTGGAATCCAAAGCAAGTGACGAACGCAGTGACGTCACAATAAATTAAAGAGTGTTAGGAATCCGTGACTGAAGTCCGCGGACGCCTATAAATGGAGAAGTTTGAAGCAATCGAAAATCCTCCCAACTCTTCAAAATATTTGTAATATTTTCTTTCTTTCAGCAGAAATTTCCTTGTCATCTGTAATAGTATGGGGTACATCCCCAAGAGTCTAGTATCCTCTGCCATGAGGAGCTAAGTGTTTGTCTTCTCCATTAGGAGAAATTATGTTTGAATAATATTTTTAATATTTCTTCAATAAAATCCATGCTTCCTATATCTATAATCTTCCAAAATTAGAATTAAACTCTTTTGCCCCGAACCTCGCTACGTCCTAATGTAGGAAACGAAATAGGACTGTGCTGACTGTTGCTGAAGGAGCCCAGAGCTGGTGAACCATTGGCTGCGGTCGTGTGATTGGAAGGAGTCCGTAAAATCCCAGAGCTCGGAAGACCCGGCAACAAGGCGGTCAAACCCGAGGTATGAGGTTTTTGTTTAATTTTTCTTACGGAAGCATGTTGGGCATTTATTTGATGTATGGATTACTAAAAATCACTATTTAATGTTTTGGGGCTAAAATGAAATAGTTTGAAAGGTTGGTGGTCAATTTAATATAAAAGAGTGTCAAGTGGAAATTATTTTATACAAAAATGATTAAATTGGACATTAAGGCGAAAGGTAGAGGACTAATTGAGTATAAAAATAGATAAAGGACTGATTTGGTAAAAATGGAAAGAAAAGGACTAATTGGGCATTTATTCCGTTTAAATTTATTACCATCTTTTTTCTTTTTCTTTTATTCTTTTTTTTTGTAAACTTGACACTTGAGTATCGGGGAAAGAGTGGTGGGAGTTCATGTCACACAAATTATAAATGGACAAATGGGAGGGACAAGGGGCCAGATGGGGAATCGAACTACCAACCATAAGTTTGAGAGTAAGGCGTCTTGAACACTTAGCGAAGTAATCATCCCCTATTGCAACCGTTTTCTGATAGAACAATACTATTCAAGCGGGAATGGTTATGGTACTACAATGTGAATGGTAGTACATCAAGACAAATCATCTCAACCATACAAAAATATCCGATGGCTATAAAATAAAAAGGGTAGAGTTGTCAAACATAAATAATCATATCTTTAGTAATAAAATCATTCACAAAATCAATTTAGTGATTTCTATCCTTAAATAAAGATCATATAAAAAATTTACATAAGTTAGCTCTCTTTTGACACAATTCATAGCATAATAATAGAGAAATTATCTTTATTTATCTCTTTCACTCGTCAGTCTCTCATTTCTCATATTTTCTATTTGGCTATTTTAAATTTCTTAAATGTGATAGGATATTTAGATTCCTTGCATCGAGTAGATAGATTTTCATATAAAGAACGTGCAAATCCGAGCTCATTTGAGAAAGTTACAGCCATTTGAAGTTTGTCATATAAATTTTATTGTATAGACTACGTCGCTGAAATGCATATGCTATGTCGCTGAATTGTAAAGTCTCCGTCGCTGAATTGTAAAGGCTCCGTCGCTGAATTACATAGGCACCGTCGTTGAAATGTAAATACTGTGTTTCTGAAAATTGTATTGAACTTCAAATGGCTCTAACTTTCTCAAACGAACTCGGATTTTGACGTTCTTTATATGAAAATCTACCTACTCGATGCAAGGAATCAAAATTCCCATCAAATTTTGAAAATTCCAAATAGATAAATACCAAATTTTCAAAAGAAAAGATATCTTATCTTCATTGTTTTGAAAATATGATATTTATATGTTTAGACTTTCTAAAATCTGATAGGATATTTAAATTCCTTGCATTGAGTAGATAGATTTTCAAATAAAGAGCATCCAAATCTGAGGTCATTTGAGAAAGTTAGAGTCATTTGAAGTTTGTCGCATAAACATTGTTATATAGGCTACGTCGCAGAAATGCATAAGCTATGTCGCTAAATTGTAAAACCTCCATCGCTGAATTATATAGCCTCCGTCGCTGAATTACATGGCCACCGTCGCCGAAATGTGAAGGTCGTGTTTCTGAAAATCGTAATAAACTTCAAATGGCTCTAACTTTCTCAAAGGAACTCGGATTTTGACATTCTTTATATGAAAATCTACCTACTCGATGCAATGAGTCTAAATTTCCTATTAAATTTTTGAAATTATAAATAAATAAATACCAGATTTTCAAATGAAAGGGTATCTTATTCTGGTTATTTGAAAATATGATATTTATCTGTTTAGGCTTTCTAAAATCTGATAGAATATTTAAATTCCTTGCATTGAGTAGATAGATTTTCATATAAAGAACGTCCAAATCCAAGCTCATTTGAAATAGTTAGAGTCATTTGAAGTTTGTCACAAAAACTATGTTGAATAGGCTATGTCGTTGAAACGCATACTCTGTGTCGCTGAATTGTAAAGCTCCCGTCGCTGAATTGCAAAACCACTGTCGCTGAAACGTGAATGCTACGTTTCTGAATATCGCAGTGAACTTCAAATAACTCTAACTTTCTCAAACGAACTCGGATTTTGATATTCTTTATATGAAAATCTACGTACTCGATACAAGTAATTTAAATTACCTATCAAATTTTAGAAAATCCGAAAAGAAAAAGTAAGATTATGAGGGAGAGAGATGTACGAGCATTAGATTTGAGAAAAGTGAATATAGATCATTTGGATCTTAGTGAAATTACAATAGTACCATTTATATTAATCTTAGCCATTGATTTCAATATTTCATCAATTGCTTGAATGTACCACAGTACATCAAGAGATATAAGTCTCTGCACCCTAACCAAAGCCCTATTCAAGCAATTAATAATAACGGACCATTGATGCATTACAAAATCTTCTCCATAATTTTAGAATACTTAAAGAAGTAATATTTCATTATTATTTTTATGTACTGTGCACCATAAATAGTTAAAATAATAATAAAAAAAATTCCAAAAATGAAAACAAAGCCTACCCAAAAAGAAATTCCAGCAATTTCCATTTGACTTTTCTCCCTTAAAACATAAACGTTCATGAAATTTCAATTCTAATGTCGTAATCTTCAAAACCACTCTGGATAATATATTAATAATCGAAAAAGAGAAAAAAAAAATTAAGAAAAGAAAATGAAAAAGAAAAAAGAAAAAGTATACTTGTCAATAGCTTTTGCAGATATCATTCATGAACAGCACCTCAAGAATTTAAACTGTGCACACCCAAAATGTTTTCTTATCTATTTTATAATCAATAAACACAATATATGATGTTTTACAGTGTTTATTTATTTATTTAATTATTATTATTTTCTTTTTTTGCAGTATTCGCGCGGTATGCAGCTTCTTAGCTGTATTATTAATAAATCGATTCCATGGGATTTTGTACTTTTTGATGATCTGGCTGATAATTTGTGTGATTTTCGTTTTCTTACACAAGTTGTACTTTCCATGGTCCTAGTTCGTTCTCTTGTACTCACCCCGTCCAGCGAAATGTGACTACTTTCTTTTGGGCACGGTAATTTAGGTAGGGAGGTTTAGTAGTTAAATTAGTGTAGGCATTTTGGGTTTAAGATTCTAATGAATTTTGATACTGATTATTGTTTAACTTTGACTTAATATTATGTAATCATACAATTAGGGAAAAATATTCAAGTGTGATCTTATTAGAATCGTCTAATCGTGTAGTTTCATAATATATATTTTATACAATTTTTATTTGTACCAATTTTGAAATATTCAGAATTAAAGAAATGCTATGGACTTTGTGTAGAAAAGTAAAAGTGCCTTGGAATTTGTGCAGAATAGTAAAAGTGAACACTTTTAATGTGATTTGAGAATAATTAAAATTCTAATCAAACTTATATTATTTTAATTTATCTAAAAATGGACAGTGGTCAAATGTCGTGGGACACCCCAAAAAGAATAGTAGCCAAATTTCGTGGGACGGAGGGAGTATTATTTTATTTGTTCAATTCGCTCTTATATTTGTGCTTTCTTTAACATAATTAATAATGACTCTTCCAAAATATATATATATAATTAATAATGACATGTATTTTTTGTTAAACTCTAACTATAATCCTCGAGATAATAGTGTCAAAGTTTAATTCCATCTCTTTATTATATTGATCAGCGGCAGTGGCGGACCCAGGATATTTTCAGAGGTAGGGCCAGAATATATTTTTTCAATCATAAGTACACAAAATATCACATAAAATTTTCTTAATTAAAAAGTATTAACTTATGACAAAATTTTAGCAGTACAGAGCAATCATATACAGAAAATGATATAGTGACTAAAACCAGAATGTACCAATGCAGCCAGACATCCATAACAGTGTCATTCTCATCTGTAAGAGGAACTTGCATCTCTAGTTCCTACATGAAATTGCACGGTTTTAGTATAAGATATTTCTCGAGTATCAAATACAAAGTAACAACCATGATGTCTGATCATTTGTCCTGCATCATACCTATAATAGCACATCATTGTCTTGTCTTAAGCAAATGATTCTTCAGCTAGCTGAAAGCACACACCAAACAGTTCATTAACAATTTTCATACACCAAATAGTTCATCAACAAATTTTAGCAGCAATGGAATCAATTGAAGTGCATTGAAAATACCTCAATCAGAAATTCTACTTAATTGATGTCGTCGGTTACCCATCTTCTGATACCGCTGCAATATGGATTCATTATCTATGGAACTGAAAACATCTCTTTCAATATATGTCACTAAAGTATCACTCATCAATTCATCTCCCAATTTATTCCTCAAATTTGTCTTGATAAGATTCATTGCCGAGAATACCCTTTCAACTGTAGCTGTGGCAACCAGTAACACCAATGCTAATTCAATCAATTTATGAACAAGAGGAAAAATCACATCTTTTTCTGTTTTGACCATCGCAATCGCAAGCCCTTCTAAACTTTGAAGTTCAGAAAAATCATCACAGCTCTTCACATGTGAAATGAAAACCTTCAACTGATGATATAACATGATACGGTCAATTGATGAAAAATCATTTGGATAGAGTTCAGAAAGACGAACTAATCGGTCCCTATCAAACTTAGAGAATTGGGCTCTAGGATCCAGAGAAGAAATACAAAGTAGTAACCCCGAATTTGTTTCGGTGAACCTTATTCATCTCTTGATTAATCAAATCAAAAGCCTAGGAATAAAAATATTCAAGTTAGTTGAAAAACATTAATATTAGCACAATTTATATGTCAAACTAAAATAGTGAAAATACTAACCGCATTGAATATTTCCACCTTATAACGATGATGATATGTGATTTCTTGTTTGGCACGCCTATAACGCCCACGCAATGGCAAAAAATCATCAAAGTTAGGAACCACAATATTTCTTTTCTCTTTTTCATTCACACAATACCGAGTGACTCTTTCTAAGAAGTTGTTCCATTCTTCTTCCCTCACTGATAGTAGCTCTTTCTTCGTGGTAGAAATCAATCCCACTGCATTCACAAGATTCTGGTTTTTAAGTTGCAAGGCTTTAGAGAACTCATTTGTGGTGGCAAGAATGTTTATCATCAAATGCATAATGAATACAAATTCAAAGCTCTCCATCTTTTCCATCAAACCATTTACTAAACCCTTTTGATCCGTAGATGTGCCATCTTCACATATATCTTGAAGCACATCCAAGATTGATTCCCACATATCAGACAAACGAATAAGAGTCATGTAATGTGAACCCCAACGTGTATCTCCAGATCTCACAAGAGTAGTTGCTTGATTTTTCCCCTTGCAGTCTCACCATTTATAATACTTGCAACTATTCTATCGTGATGATGTTGAGAGAGAGCATCTTTTCTTTTGCACGAGCCACCAACTACATTGACAATTTGTGATACATAACTAAAAAAGTCACAAATTTCAGGGATTCCTTTTGCAACCGCAACAACCACCAATTGAAGCTGATGAGCAAAACAATGGACATATGATGCACATGGTTGTTCTTTCAATATTAACGCTTGAAGCCCATTGAATTGACCCCTCATGTTCGAAGCACCATCATACCCTTGCCCACGCAATCTAGAAAAAGATAGATTGTATGTCGCAAATACACTATCAATAACATTTTTCAGGGATTGAGATGATGTATCTTGCACATGTTCCACAGTTAAAACTCTTTCAATTATTGCACCACAATTATTCATATATCGTAGAACAATTGCTACTTGCTCTTTGCTCGAATTGTCACGAGACTGATCAACCATAAGAGAGAAAAATGGTCTCCAATATCATGAATGATAGCCATCCTAGTCTCCATAGCACAAGCATTTACCAACTCTCTTTGAACTTTTGGAGCAATCAACTTATTATTTTCAAGAACATTTTCTCTAAGAACCTTTGCAACTTCTTCATTTTCATCACAATAAAAATCCAGAATTTCAAGGAAGTTACCTCTGTTAGTAGAAGTTGAGGATTCAGAATGACCACGAAAAGCCAATCTTAGCTTCAATAAAAATCGAACAACCTTTAATACTGCAGTTAACCTCTTTCGGAAAGCAACCTCACTTTCTTCGCTCTGTGCAAGAAAATTATATGATATACTTTGCCTTTGATTTTCAAAAGCACTGCACCTCGCCACTGCTACATTGTGTACACTATTATGATCACCATAAACATGCTCCCTAAATAGGGCCAAGGCATTCTTCCAATTATCGAACCCTGCACTTGTAAATGCCACATTCGCTTTCCGACCTCCAAACAAATAACAATAAAAGCAATACGTTTTATCTTCACGTGTGCTATATTCTAACCATGTGTAATCCTTATACCAATTTTTTTGAAAGCTCCTTCTATGTCCTCCTACTTGAGTTTGAGGAAAATCTAATATCGGTTGGCAAGGACCTCTAGTTAGGTACGCCCTTCTAACTAAATCCCTAATATTCACATCAAAATCATCAATTTGCCTTCGAACTCCAGGATCAACTTCAATGTCATTTGGATCAAAATCACCACATTTTCTCTTACTCCCACTAACTTGCTCAGAAGAATTTAGATTTGCATTCTGTTTAGAAGATTCCATAGAACTTTTTGATAATTTAGAAAAATATCTATCCATCTTCCCCTAAATCAATAAATCAATTATTATAAATTAATATTAATTAGTAATAAACCAATTATATAAATTAGCTATATCACAGGAATACATATGTGAACATAAAAGTTTAATAGCATGATTTAAATCTACATTTCGAATTTGGAAACGAATTAACATAAAGCACAAGAAATAATTTATTTACACAACATCAGTCCTAAGAACTCACAAAATGAATTCAAAACAACCATAAAAATGAATTTAATTATTGAATATAAAAATTAACATAAAAATGCATATTTACATCAATTAAAAGCTTGAATGAATCTAAATCTATTTCTGCATTCTGTATAATTATACTCATCAAGGATAGGCAAATAAATCATCAAAGATGGGCATTTCCTTCCATTCCAATATATATATGTATTCAAACCTGAAAAAATAGATTGGGAGAAAAAAGAGATCAAACTTACAACAAGCTCGAGAGGTGGTCTGTAATAGATTCCGTCGGAGCAAGGCAGAGCGGCGCCGGCGGGAAGAAGGGCCGAGCAACCGCAGAGCGGCGCCGGAGGGAAGAAGCGCCGAAGGGAAGAAGGACCGCAAGTGCGAGAACGAACAATGGGCGGAGCCACGCTGTGATGGAGGATGCCGGAGGGTGAATCTGAGATGGTGATGCGCTGTCTGAGATGGGGCTGCCGCTGTCGAGGGGTGAATTGCAGTGTGGAGGGTGGGGCTGCGTGAAACCTAATTCAAATATTACATATATAATTTTTTTTTCCTTTTTTTTTGGGGAGGTGGGGCCAAGGCCCTAGCTGGCCTATGAGTAAGTCCGCCACTGATCAGCGATGTCTTGAGATTTGTTAAGATTATTTCGAGATAAAAGAATGTTTTGGATCTGATATTATAAGAGATGAAAATAAGTAATAAAAACCCATGAGCTTCGAGAACTTAATCATTTTCTTGCACTCGAAGTGGAGCAGACAATTGAAGGCTTATTTCTGGGACAACGAAAAATGTACGGGATCTTCGCAGAAGTATGGAATGCTTAATTGCAAGCTCTTCACAACTCCTATGGACCACAATGAAAAATTGCGAGCAAATTATGGGAAAAGTTTAGAAGATGTTACCATGTATAGACAATTGGTTGGAAGTGTTATAAGAATTATATCTCACGCTAAGTCGACCAGATATAGTTTATGCAGTTGGAGTGGCTAGTCGATACATGAGCAAACAGAAGCTTCATCTTGATGCGGTACGATGTATCTTGAGATATGTTAAAGGCACCATTGATTTTGGCATTTTATACAAGAAAACAAAGGAATGCAATGTGACAGGATATTGTGACGTTGATTATGCTGGAGACAATGATATGCGACGGCCGACAACTGGGTATCTATTAAGTATTGGATCGGGAGTAGTAGCAAGAGACAACCAACAGTTTCTTTATCAAGCATGGAAGCGGAATATCGATCGGCAGGATCAGAAACACAGGAAAGCACTTGGTTGAACAATTAATGGAAGATCTTCATCAACCAGTAAATTATCAAGTAAAGTTTTATGTGATAATCTATCAGCAATACGTTTAGCAGAGAATTCAGTGTTTCATGCAAGGACAAAACATATAGAAGTATACTATCACTATGTTCGCGAGACAGTCCTAGAAGGGGAGATTGAGATGGTGCCAACAAAGAAGATGAACAAGTTGCAAATATCTTCACAAAGAGTTTGAGTAAACCCAAGTTTGAAAGATTTAGAGAAGCACTCGGAATGATCTGTAAATCAACCATACAATGAAGTTTGCATTGAGGGGGAGTGTTAAAAATCAATGCAAAATAGAATATTCTAGAAAAATATAGAATAACACTTGTGTAGAATTGTCCACTGAAACATCTAGATTTATTAATATATTTTTAGAATATTCTAAAAACCTTGGCCACCCTATAAATAGGGGTGAGCCCCTTCATTTGTATTGGTGTGAGTTGAGAAGTGTTGAGGAGGGAGTGGTGAGTGGTGAGTGTTAAAGAAGTGAAGAGAGTCCTAAGTGTCTTAGCTATAGGAGTTCTCTTGTAATTGTGTTGTGTATTTATAAAAGTGTTCTATTTGCTTAAGTCTCTCGGTTACGCCTTACATTGTTAAGTTCTTGGTGCTCTTGTTATATGGTCGGCCCTGCCGCCTAACTAATATATGATCGGTTATATCACCTAAATGATATATAGTTGGCACTGCCACCTAAGTATCCTTGTGCACTAACAATTTTTTAGTTAAAAGCTAACCAACATCAAAGAGTTAGTGTTGTGTGTGTAAATTGTCATAGGTCCTCTATAGGTGGTGTGTTTGTGTGTCGTAGTCATTCCCAACAATTGGTATCAAAGCTAGGTTTAGAACATGAATAAGTTCAGTCACGAGAAAGTAAATATTGATTTGATGAGAACATGTTCATTCTTCAGCTGGTTGAATTTTCAAGAATTTGAACTATTTTTTAATCTTTGTGCATTAATGTAGGTGATCAAACACTTGAAGTACAGTGGTGTTTAGGTACCTTGAAAGTTTAGCGATTTAACCACTTGAGCTAAGTCCTCATCTTCGTATGAAGAATCTTTTAAGAATGCAATTTTGACATTCAGTCATCAAAGAGTTTACAATCGCTCTAATGAAGCTTTGTTCACTGATCTGAGCTACCAGCAGATATTTTAGTTGAGAATCTAGATTCTTAGGTCCATATCTTTTAGTTAGGATTTTCATAATTTTTAAAAATGCATATTGTCTCTGCCTATGCGTTATTGAAAAAGTGTACTATTAAAAGGTTTTTACCACTTGCTTGAAGCAAATAATGTTATTGTCAAAAGTTTGTATTCAAAAAGTGCTAAAATGCAATAAGAGTAGGGGTGGAAAAAATATTTGAATTTTCAGTTTATATTATGATTTTTCACTAAAAGCAAGTAGTGTGATTATTTAGAGGGTGTTTGGATGTTTGTTTTAAAAAGTGCTGCATCGTTTAGCAAACCGATAATCAGATAATTGTTGTAAAAAAAATGTGTTATAGAAAATTAAGTGTTTGAATGAACTTATGTTGTTCCAAATCGCAATAATCAGATAATTAATTTTTAAATATTTGATTGTGTATTTTTTCATTTGTAAAATTACCATAAAGAATACGGGTAATAATAATCAAATAATTTATTTTCAATTTCTTATATATATAATATTGTTTTCATTCATGCCCTTTCCACCAATACATATTTTTTAATTTTCCGGACAAAATTGTATCAATTTTATTTGTTTTAAATATATTATTGATATATTGCCGTATAATATTTTAAGTATAATATATTTAAATTGTATATTGCATTATAATCATAACAGTTCATATAAAAAACTAAAAAGAAAAAGTCAAATAATAAAAAAATTATATATTATTTTTATATTACCACTGCTTGCAAGAATCCGGCTGGAGGAGAAATGGAAAAACGATTTGACCTAATTTATTAATTAATTGGGGATAATATGGTAAAATCTATTTTTGTCTACAAAAGCAATTTTCTTACAGCACAAAAATAGAGCTGCAGAAAAATAGCATTTTGATTACTCCAAAATGTAGATAATAGATTATTAAAAGGTATTACACAATATAATTAACTGATTATTTGCATTTTGAAAAGTCAATAATTAGATAATCTACTTCAAATCGCAAAAACAAACACCTACTTAGTTGTATTACAGTACAAGGAAAGAATGGATTCCCGATAGAAAAAATGCGGTCGGTAACACATGAATACGGGTCGTTTCGGCCCTTACCGACCGCACAAGTTGGTCGGTATTCAGCTAGTAGGGAATTTTCGGCCGACCAAAGAATTTTGTCGTAGGGACCCTGCCCACCATGTTGCCGACCGCACGTGCGGTCGGTACTATCTGATTCCAAAAGGTCCCAGAGAAGTTTACCGACCGCAAATTGCGTTGGTAATTCTCTTTTATGAAAAAAAAAAAGATGTGCTCAGGAGGGCTCAAACCCAACACGTCACATCACCCAACTTCAACACTAACAAGCTTGGCTAGCTCTGTACAAAATATAAATTATATTCCGTCATGTGTCATATATAGTACACCTTCCCAAATATATTGAAAGATTTTACTAAAGAGAAGCCTCGAACCCGAGTGTCCCTCTTATTCCTCGCCCCTGTGCCATTCATGAACCCCATTTGTCATGTTATTGTATGAAATATTTTATATATAACCTATATATACATATATAGATACAAATGTCTAAATTAGAAACTAAATTAAAATATAAAATATAAACTAAAGTTATACTCCCTCCGTTTTTTTCTAAAGGTTACACTTCATGTTTTCACGCAATCCAATACACATTTTTAATGCTTAATATCTCAAATTTTATAAAAATAAAAACTATAAAAATTTGATATTCTAAATCTATGCGATTAGACGAATCCAACAAGATCTCACTTGACTATATTTTATCTTATATAATTGTGTTAATAAGTTGAATTAAAGCTACTCAATGAATAGTAATTACTTTGCAAACGTAACATTTAAAAAAATGGAGGAAGTATTAATTAAATAGAATAATAAAATCGTTCAAAAATTAAAATAAATGTAAATAATACATAAATTTATTTTTAATAAAAAATATTATGAATTCAAAATTAAAAATAAAATTAATTAAATAAGTTATGAAATTCAGTAATCAAATTAATAAATAAATAAATTATAAAATAAATAAATAACTAAATTATTAAAGAATCAAAGTAATATTTAATGGAAATATAAAATAAATAATAAAATAATGGAAAAAACTTTAGCCATTGCAATTGCGGCCGGTAATGTGGTCAGTAAATTAATTTTTTTTTAAAAAATACTAAAATTTTTTAAAAAATTGGAATAGAATTTGCGACCGCAATTGCTGTCGGTATTTTGGTCAAAAAACCCCTACGCAATAACGGATATATTTTTCCCGACCACCATTTCGGTCGCGAATGCAGTCGGTAATAACGACCAGTCTTTGCTTGGTCGGTAATTGCGGTCGGGAATTAGCAAATTTCTTGTAGTGTTAGCTGATAAGTATTTAAGACAATGTACTACTCCCTCCGTCCCAAGTAACATGTCCTGTTTGACTTTTTGACAATGTTCATTGTTCAGCTTTGACTCAATATTATTGTAAGTATATATTTGGACAAAAATAATCGAGTTGGATCTTGTTAGAATCGTTTTTTTTTTCGGAAAAGATTTAATTGCTTATAACAATGACCAACACAACACGTCCAAGCGCTACACAATTTTACATTCTTACACACAACTCCACAGCTTCAGTAATACCAAACAACAATAATCTATCAACAAAATAATATCATCATAGCTGTTCTTAAACGCCCTTGAATTTCACAAGGCTGTGACCTCTCACTTCAGTACCCACACTTCCATCCTACCCTCTCTGGATGCCCCAAGCTTCGCCCAATAATCGGCTAAAGAATTCCGCTCCCTTAGTATGTGTTTGGAAACGTACTTCGCCTGCGCAGTTCAAGACCGAGGTGATGGGGCCAATTTTCTCCCTAAACCTCCAAGGTGCACTCCCCGGATCTTTCGCCCATTTCACAACATTGATTGAATCGCATTCGAAAATAATCTTTAGTAAGGGAAAACCTTGATCACGAATAAGGCTTGACATACCCAGCTAATGGCTAAAATTCCAGCCTCAATAGAATTTGTAATCCCAATATAGTCAGACAAGATAAAGATAACCTCCCCCCTTTCATCTCTTATAACTCCACCAATCCCGGCCGCTCCCGGATTACCAAGTGAGGACCCATCCGTGTTGATTTTCCACCATCCCTTGTTAGGTCGGATCCAAATCAGACCCCTTCCGATGGGCTTTTTCTTTCACCTTCCAACACTATGGTATTCTATCAAGAAACTGTCTGTTACACCAAAGGAGCTGCTGCTGGTATCATTCAAGGAATTCCTCGTACTCATTCTATGTGTTAAAGTATCAGTTGCGGCCGTCAATTTTAAATCACTCTGACCCCCACACACTCCCCATACACCCCTTCCGCTTTCCCACAAACAGGACTCCTGGACTTGTCCCTTAGCCTCTCGTCCGGTAGATCTCACCCCTGTCCTCCCCGACCACAGCCGACCGTCTGATCAGTCCCCTTCCCTTTCCATGCTTCATCCGCCACGACAACAGCCTCACAAAAGCTGGCGACAACCCGCACTATTGAAGTTTGATCTCCAACCAGGATTTTCAGGCGAGCAGGAAACAATCGCCTCTGCATGCAATGACACAAGTAGCGTACTCGATCAAATCTCCTCACTTCCTTTGTCT